>VOMN01111778.1:0-14442 GCA_014899125.1 Orchestia grillus
CAGCCATTCAAAGTTGAATATCGTTTTTTTTGGGGACACACGGTATAGTTTTTAAATAAGATTACGCTTCAGACGCCATCTGAAAATGGCAATTAAATGTTATTTTTTCAGGAAACGGAATAGCTGTATTCGAATGCATCATTGAAAAAGGGCCCCCGCGATGGACTAGCCGTAGCTAATTAGTTCGTAGAATGTTAGATTCTATATTTTTAAGCTTGACTCATCAATGTCGCTGATAATTCTTTCCCAGAAACTAACTTTTCTATTTTTAAATTAAAATATGGTTCTCTTATATCATTACTGCTTTTAAAATTCACTGGAGCTTTCGGTCGGGTGGAAACATGGTGCGCACAATAGCATAAAAAAGTGTTACTTCGTACATGAAACAATGCTCTCTACTGCTTGTTGAATAAGAGTTGGAATTTATAGAAACGCAATAAACATAGTTTCTCTTTTATTACGTTGAAAAATGTTCGTTAGGAGCATTGGGATTTTTTACACGCTTATACTGGTCACCAAAAAATACATTTATAAGTTGTAAAATGGTGAAGCTTTATTCTTGAATATTAGTTGACTACATTTTTACTGAAAATAAAGATAGGACGATGGATAGGAAATCTTACTCTAAGGGTAAAAGAGACTCAAACTCACAACAGTCATACTGAAATAAAAACATTTTGCATTTATACAAAGTATTTTATTAGGAATCTTACCTGTAAATTAGATTCTTCCACAAAAGGAAATGAAAAACCTTCTTCGAGCAAAATACGACTTCTAAAATATTGAAATGCCTTAATAATTCAAGGAATAGGTTTTATATATCTTTAGCGAGAGTATTTTATGTTTCACACGTCTGTTCAAATCTCGATCTCTGCACCGGAGTGCCACTCAACGCGGTGGTCTGCGGCCTGGTGCCGGTACGTGCGCCGGCTAGAGGTGCTGGTTTGATATGTTTTAATACTGAATAATTCGTTTAAAAATAGGTAGAAGGTAAAAATTGTCAAATTTCATTACACGGATTATTTAAAAAATTTTCCAGTATAAATTAACATATCTGTGAAATTTTACTGGCCCGTGTGCCAGGTCGAAAAAAATGCCTGTCCGACAGATCGGTTGGTTTGATGTAACGTGAGCGGGCCCGTTTGGTTTGACATGAAGCACTCACTACACAACCTTTGTTCCAATTTAAAATGAGACGATTTTGTTACGAAACGCCATATGCCTATTTTCTAGAAGTAGAATGCCGACAGTAATTACACAATGCATGTTTACCGTTTATTCAGATTTTGACTAACTCTTCACACTTATGAGAATCGATAGTGTAAAAAAATTGAACTCACATGAGTCTGTAACGAAGCTCGAAACGTAAAATTGAAATGTTTTCAAGCATTCGATCATCAAAGTACGAAAGTGTGAAAGATTGAAACATTGAGAGTGGGAACACAGATGAGGAAAAGAAATATTTTATTGTATTAGTTACCACCGGGCTTGAGAGTTTTAACTCATTAAAATCAGTATAATAGCATATGTATAGACTTTGAAACCAGGTTCATTAATTAAACAATAAAATGAATGAAAGTACGATGTACTTTAATCAGTGTACAAATCCCTTGTAATTATGTAAACATCTCTCAGCGCTCGTTCAAACGAGTACTCGACTCGTTCGATCTGGCCGAGGTGTCCAGCCACGTCATGCATTAGCGACCAGTGTTGCCATTCTAGGTTTTAAAGATAGATTTGTACTCGCAAGTAGCCGTTTGATGATTCTCCATTAAGGTTTAGACGCACATCGATTGCTGAAATCTACGTTTTTCAACTACATAGTATAAGAGGAACTGACAATAAAGTTGATAAACTTCAATTTCAAAGCTATGAACCGCAAGTCTACATTTTTCCAACGTACAACTAAAAAAAAAGAACCTTTATTAATTCCAACACGTTTTACCGTTTGGTTNCTCGGTTACAAGGCCATCACGCTAGCAGCACGCCATGGAGCTCAAGGACGTGTACCGAACGATTTCTGGAGCGTTGTGTTCGAAGGTAATTACTGCTGCGGTGCAGTCCTCACCTCAACGTCTGTCTCGGGCAGGAGTCTTTGATTAAAACGAATAGATTTTTATCATTTTTTTCCGGTGCGTTGACAATTACGGCAAAAGAGTTGGGTCAGATTAAAGTCAAAGGACTGTCCAGTCCCTCGGACTTTCGACCCGACTCCAGAGAATGGAGAGCTTCGGGATGTCTACAATGATATGGTGCATTACCCACCCCGTATATAATTACAATGATGCCATAAGTAGCGTACCCTTTCTGAAAAAAATCAATAAGCCTGCAGATGGTAAAGAAAGCAAGGTAATTTGAAATCAAAGAGGAAATTTACAGATTTCTTTAGTGCATCAGTACTATCAACGTTCAAAAGGGTACCTTACTTATACTTATGGTTCATCCTGTATAAAATATGTTTTACATTATTCTTTCCGAATTCTGGATCATGTAGAAATTGAGGCATTTTAGTTCCCCAATACACATTCATTTCTCAGATTTCGTTACGAACATAGCTTGTACCATTTATTTACCTAATGTATTCTTTAGCGAACATTCTTAAAACTTTGAACAGTATGAGTTCGACATCAGCAATCACAAGAAAAGTAATTTCGGGCTCAACAACAAGCTACATTCATCATCTATCAAATTCTTGCCTACTCTGGAATCGAAATAAATTATATTAAAATTTTTAACTATCTGGCTACTTATGTCCAATTCATGAAACGGCTGAAAACGGCTTCTACTTTTCACTACATAGCGTTCATAAAATGATAGTAAGGTTATGAGCTTCTTTTAAAAAAATACAACGTTCTAGGTTTTTTTTGCTTTAAAATCTTTTCTAGCCCTGAATCTAGGTTCTTGAATTTCTTTCTGGCAGCTCTGCTGACCATTCCAATGCGTTTTAAAAGTGATATAATGCACGCACGAACGAGTTCGAACTTCGATGATCGAAGTTCGAACTGCGATCATCACTTCAGTCCACAGAGTATAAATCTAGATATATACTCTGTGGCTCAGTTCAGTCGTGAAACAGCTTCAGTGAGTGAGGGTCGGTGTCAATGTCAACAGCTCCAGGTTTCCGCGAATGGCTTATATAGTACGGCGCTTGACTGGTAGGACAGCTGAGTGCGTCTATTTCTTTGTAAAATTGTTGGAGGTTATGATTCTAAGGAACAGGATGTTTATTTTTTTCACTGTGAGAACTCTTCACGTACTGATATCATCACTCTGCCTCTTAATTTTGAAGGTGTATTGATGAACGTCGTGAATTCGGAGCGATAGGGTGCAGCTTAGCGCAAACATAGCGATTTTAATTATTTGTTTACGGAAATTCCAAAACCTTAAGAATTGCTAAAGTTCGATTTGAAAGTAATAAAAATTACTCAGCTTCTGGTGAAGCAGTTGATGTAGAAACGGCTAGCAAATAAATTTAAAACCAGCGGAGGTCGAAGGGGAAATAAATATTAACACGAGTTGCAGGTGTTCGGACTTGCCCTCACCTCAATCGTGGATTACATTTTAATTTTAATTCACTGACGTTTGTCTCGACCCCAACCAGCACTCTCGACCTCGAGAGCTCATAACATTTGCCAATCAGTACTAGGATTGCATTCATTGAATGAGATTTTGAACATCAGGTATAATTTCTCCTTTGTAACTAAATCGGAGCATTAATGTGCCTCAATTCTCGAGTTGTTCAAGGACATATCAGTCTCAGCTTAGTTTGCGTCTAGTATCATGAAACTAACAAATGATGCACAAATTGGATAGCCATTTATGTGTCCGCGATTTTAAGGATTTACGAGGCTGATGGTATCGGATCGTACTCGCATGTTGACAGTGAATGGATCGTCGAAAGAAATGCGTAGAATTAGAAGTACTGTATATTAGTTCAGCGATATGCCGCTAGGTAGATGGAAAGTTGGCGATCGTTTTGGGTAAGCGAAAAATAAAAGCAAAGCTGGATCGTGCTACTGAAGATATCAAATATTAAAATATATGCGTATATAAATTCATATTTTGGTCTTGTCACAGGAAAACTATGTTATCTACCAGGTAAATATGCATACACCATTCATCACAAATGTTGATGCTAAGTCCATGGCATCACTGTTGTGAATGAAGAGTCGGAGGATACATGTAATGTAAACTCTTTTTAAGCAAGAATTGGTTGTTGTGTGATAGTTCCGTTGTTGAATTTATAAGAGGAAATTTGCATTGGATTACATCCGGTTTTCACACTTATGGACTGATTCTCGGGGCTTGTAAATCTTGCCGATGTGTATTTCGTGTAAATTCTCAAGTAGAATTCACTTCATGCGCTTGGGTAATCTTGGTAATGGCAAGTGACGGGTAACGTGGACCGACGTTCACAGCAAATATTGAATTGAATTAAAACCAGTAATTCTTAGGGGCGACCATCGCATTATACATCACCACTCATTAGCATTGTCATCATAGAATCATATAATCATCTTCTCGAAACACCGAGTCGCCATCGCCCATTAACACATTGATGATGGTCGCCGTATTCAAATTGAAGTTCTTGTTCATCCGTCGATTTCCAAAATGGGATGTAAGTTGCACAGCAATACATATAAAATGGAAATGCGATACGTTTTGCAGCCGTGGTCACAGTGATCACTGACTATGGACATCGCAGCGCAGCAGTATTTCTCAAAGCCATGTATGGATTTATAAAATCACGGAGTATTTGTCTAACTATGAAACGCAACGTTTCAATGTGTCATACATCATCCTCACACTGAAAAGCGAATAAAAAGAATTTGTAGTCGCATTAAAAAATATACAACTCGAATGAAGACTACAGGGGCAAGTAGAAATTTAAAAAAACACTGTTTATGGGTACATACATTCCTGTAATGAAGGGAATCACGCAATCCAGAAATCCGGTTATAAAATTCCAGATTACTGCATTACAGGTCACACGTTTATCACACGAAGGAGAGAAATCAACTGTAGGAGCCCAGAGCATTTTAGTGCCAGCGGCCTTCGCAACTTTGGGGAGCTCAGTAGAAGCGTACGTGTATGTGGCCGCAGCTGTTGCGCCACACTGCCCCACACTTTTTCCAGTGGAGCACCGACACTGGGACAACTTCAAGTCTCTACTGAATAGTTTCTAGTTTAATTGATTTCATGTGTAATAATTTATGTAACCTGCGAGAAGGTGTACAGTATATTTTTTTGATATTGATGTCTTTGCTTGACGCTGATTTATGGAAACTTTCGTTTCTCTTTGCAGACGTTTTTTTTCATATGTATCCTCAAGGCAAAGCGTAAAACTTTTATTTTCGAGAGAGAATTTCAAGGGAGAAGATAAAATCATAATGGCTGAGGTTAGTGAGCTCGCGCAAGACAAAGAATCAACAAATTACGCGAGTGAATCAAGTAACTCGGACACCCCACGAGCAGATGAAAAGCAAATTGAGAGAATAAAGAAGCCAATGTCGGAATTCAAAGAAACAGAACTAAGGTTTGAAGAGAGTAAAATAGCAATGAAATATAAGTATCCAGGAGCGTTGGGAGGAAAATGGATGTTGTTTTACCCTCACGAGTACTTGGACGCAATGTGGGAGGAGGCCGTGAGGCTGTACAGCGCAGGCGTGCTCTTGGGCATCAAGAACATCAAAACCTCGACCGCTCTTCCCTACTGCAGGGCTTCTGACGACGAAAACGGTGTCATATCGTTTGCGTGCGGCCCTTGCAGCAAGCAGGAGCACATTCTCAAGTGTGGTTTCAAGGTGGTCAGTAAAATGAAATATTTCAATGCGTGTGGTTTCGTTTCCTACAAAACTGACTTGCAATCTAAAATGGGCACCAGAACCACCGGAGTGGCGAGAAATTACCTGTACCGTTTACCAGTGGCAACACATGATCACTTGAAGATGAGGTGAGTTCTGACGCGAAAGTTTATAAGTTTTGAACCATTATGGCGCTTGAAACGCTTCAAGCATTCTTGTCCATGACTTAAATTGCTAGTTGTTGAAATACCTGAAGGTTTACTGGCCACTAAAGTTTTGTATGTAATATGCACTATCACTGACTCAAATAATTCAGAAAATTTATCATCACAAGCGCTACATCGGTTGAAAATTAAAGGCCCAAACTTCTTCACGCTTATTTTATTGTGTTGAAGTGACAGAATTTTGCCTGAAATTATTTTAAATGAATAACCGAGCACTATAATTTCAATCAAATTATTTGCAGTTTTCAATAACAACTTGGTATTGGTGGCTCTGATTTATCGATATAGGTTATTCAATTGAGATAATTTTGAGTTAAAGTTCCTATCCCCTTTTCAGCATAATACGATATTATTTTTATACCCCCTGCTGGCAAAATCCATGATTGCAATAGAGAAAAAATGAATTGAATGAATGTGAAAGGCATGAATTGACCAGAAATGCTCGTACTGAAATGAAGGCACTGCTGGAAGCCTTCAAGGACTGTGGCTTTGGACGGCAAACCTTGAGCCATAAAACAATTTTTTGCAGATGAATTCGAGAGTGAAGGACTTATTGGATCGTTGGGGAGACTCGGGTCAAGAACTTTAGCGAGTTCACTTTCTAAATTAGAGGAGATGAAATTTTCGAGTCTCAACCAATCATGGTTCTTATCAAATAAACATAACAGTTTCAATATTCGCTAGATAAATAGAAGGAATCCAAGTTTTCTAGTATCATATAGAATGAGAGTAGGATAGCATTAACATCAAAGGAAATGAAACACGATTAATACTTGAAACTTTATAGTCAGTAAGCCACACGAATTTAAGACTTGTAAAATTCCCTGACATCTGTTTACGGGCATACGAAACAGGGATAAGGAAGGAGCTCAGCAATGAAAATAACTCGTCGTGTAAAACAGCGCTTTACAAAGCGCTAGACTTGTCCAAAATAACAATTTACCTCGCACCTGAATGTTAACCTCTCTGAACGATGCCGATCAGCCCGTAGAACGTATGTAACGAGCCCTGGACAAGATCAGTCAAAATCTGAATACAGTGTCGGAAGACACCGAAATATGGGTGTCGAATGCTAGATTTGCCCTCAATTCTGGAGTCCGGTGGGAAGTCAAGGGACAGTTCAGTCCCTTGACTTCAATGTTTTCAGTGTCTTATAACAACGGATGCTTGAGTGATGTCAGGTTTAAGCTTTCTTTTAAAAGTGAAGCACTTCGTGGTTTCCGTAAAAATTCTTTCGCCCCTGCCGGGAATTGAACCTTTGCTTCCCAGTTCTTAACGTTACACGGTACCAGTGCGCCATGGAACTTCTATAATTGATGAACGCACTAAGGAATAGGAAAGAAAGATAGAAATTTTATTCATTTCAACCGAGTTGACGTACAGTCCAACATTAAGTTTCAAAGCTCTATAATTTTCGACGCGTGAGTGGAGTGCGGAATGTGAGATGTGAGCGTCTTTTCCGCAGAAGAGCAGTCCATGGCTTTACGGCAATCCGCCTGTACAGTCGGAATTCGAATACTTGCTTCCTTGCTTGAGAACAAAGCGCGTAACCACTGCGCCAAGGCAGCAGATATCTTACAGTAGTACAAGCTGACTTTCTGTCCGCAGGTCTACCCTCTCACTGGAGTACCCCATCGAAGTGCCGTCGTGCACTTGGGACCGCTCTTGGCTGCACGAGAGCGACCACAGCATCGTCGTGGATCAGCTCAACGAACCTGTCGAAGTGAACACGACTGCCAGGTGGACTGTGCGCTTCCCTCTAGGAACACCGCACGACTCAGCGTGGGTCATCGCCTGTCGGGCCTACAGAGATAAAAAATTGCCGGGTATCTTGTACTTGACGTCCACGACAGCTAAGGATAAAAACAAGGAGGGATTAATCTTCTTATATTGTGATCCTAAACTCGGTAAGATAAAGCAAGCTGAATATGGGTCCATTCTAGCTGATGTTTTGTCCTACAAAGACAAGTGTGGGTATTTGGTCTGTCACCGCCAATCTCCTCATCCCCGTGCTCATCCTATCGAAATCTGCCGAATTCACGTCCCTAGAAAATGAAGAGTTCTTTGTCATGGCACATGAAGTAGAGAGGCCTAGAGTCGTGAGATCAAATTATATCAAATTTACGTTTGCCTCTTTGTTAGGAATTAACTTTTGTTCTCCTAGAATTATTACTTTTGGTGTCTAGACGGTTTTTCCTTCGAAATTAAGAGGCATGAATTAATTTGATAGCATGCCTAGTACATTGTGCCGCCCTTAACCTCAAAAATAGAGGCACGGCGAGTGGGTTTACGTCGCTCTAAAGTCTCAGGTGTGTTATGTCGGTCTGAACTAGACTAAATGTCCATTAGTTCGCTCAATATTAGAATTTCATTTTCCAACAGTGGTACCTAGACATATTATTTTTATGTTGCTACTGCCCAATGCGTGTAGGATAAAAGTAAAACAGTACTTTTTCTTGGTCCCACGCTCACGTAGCGCGGGGTCGCAAAGCGTTGAGAAGGTAGAATACCTGATAAAATATTGTCATGTGAACGCATCAAAAATTCACGCTTGAAATGCAGGGTGCGGGCTTAAGAATAATTTATTCTACGTGCATACGCCATAAAAACTGGGCAAAACATCAACAGATGAATTAGTTATGAGTTATAGTTGAATAAGTTATGAGTTCGCTTCAAGTAAGTTACAGCAAAAAGCACGGCCCGCTCACAAAATGAGTACATTTCTCTACACATCAATAATTACTGAGAATACTGTACATCTAGATTACCGTCGGAATTCCTGAGCTCTTTTACGTTACTATGCAGATACATCACTATTGTCGATACTTTATTTTGCATTTGCCTAATCAGTATTTCTATCCAATTTTTCTAGCTCGAGATTTACTGTGCCATCTCACATACGTCGTCTAGTGGTGATGCCCTTCGGGATTTGATATTTGATAAAAATATAAACTTTTTCACCGGGTACATCTATTATTATCATTTTCAGTGTCAGTTTCCCAATTCCACCATAAAAGGAACATTTGTTTACAAAAAATATGTGCTTGTATAGAAAAACATGCGAAATGAAACTCGAACGATTGTGTATTGCTCAAGAATTACGGCGCAAGCCCCTAATTTTTGAAGAAGATTGAGTATTAAGAATATTTCTCTATCAGAGAATTTGGCTTTTCTGCCTTTTCATCTAAATGCATTTTCATCGTAAAAACTCAGTTTTTCTGCCTTTTCATCTAAATTCATTTATATCGTAAAACACATTTAAGACAAATAGAAATCAACACTACACATAAGCAAATTGAAAAGTCATAGTTTATATATTTCCTAACTCGGTACAATGTTCTCCATGAAAATTATATCGGTTCAAACTTATGGGATCTTCGCAATGTAGGTACTATGGCGGAGGACGAGGGAAGCTAATCTGGCTGGCTCTAAGCCTCAATTCTGGTCACGGGTAAGGGTGCCACAACTGCAGAATATGACTCAGACACTTGCGACGCCGGACGTCGTTAATCCTCCGGTGCTTGATCCACTCCACTTCTCGACAAGCAAACGAGACTCTCAGAGATGAAGTGAGGTGTGTGCCAAAGATGAAGGCAGAGGTCCCCGTGATACTTTATCTCAAATGAAACCTTGGATGTTTCGATTCTTCGACTGGGAAGTATGAAATATAACTTATATTCTTAGACATTTTACAGGAAATTTACACACCTACAAAGGTAACATTTTTGGCAATTTTGGGAAACTACAGCCAATGAAGATAAAACATCACAAAGGAAGTGTAACAATGGTATTGGATGCGATGTGAAATTTGTGCTAAGTTGCTACTTTATGCCCTTCAGCAAAACTACAGCACTGCTGCGCTGCTGGAATTACATTTAGTAACTAATGGAAATTTTATTTTGAATGAAGTTATTACATAACACACGTTTGGGATTTTATAATGAGCCATTATTAATTGCCTCAGATGAGATATTGTGTGGCAGGTAATACTTACCTGCGGCGATGTTTTTTTAACAGGAATATCAAACTTGGAATAAAGGGTCAAACCTGAGAGTGAAGAATATGTAAAAAGTCACACATTTGCAAGTTTTGATCAACCGTAAAATATACCTAAAGTAAGTTTAGTAGGAATCCTATTGCTTGTTTAATGACAAACCTATGGAATAAATTCACCTTAGGTACCTGAAATTTCAACTCAATTTTAGTAAGCCTTCTTATAAATTGTCGGGCTAGGGATTGGTGTAAGTTTTTCAAGTTCTTGTATGGCTCAAAAAGTAATCGGGAATAAACTCAAGTTTGGGGCGTATAATTGTAATTCATGGAGAGTGGCATCGAAGAGGAGACATTATTTCTAACGTGATTCATATTATTTTAAATTTGACATCAAATTTGGATAAAAAATACAGTGTGAGTATTATTCAGCAGTAATTAGTACAGATACATAAAAATGTATAATAACACACTTTCCCTCTGTAATATTCACTTGAATTTGTGTTACACTCGACTTTGGTACCGCTGTAAAATCAAAGACGGAGATAGCAAATTCTCAAGTCAAAATTCTCAAACCTCTAGACCTAATGTTAACCGATATACAGAAAGTATATTAAAATCAAATAAAATAACTCCCCTGCTATTATTTAGTAAGGAATCTTTATTGTTGATCTATAAAGAGGTGAGAGTTTGTGAAAGACAGCGAAATACAAGATTCTGATCGAAGTTCTAAAATCTCTTAATTCGAATTAAAATATCTTCATCTGCCGAGTCACAAGTGTATCAACAATAACCTGAAAATATCAGTTCACGATTGGGGGAAAAATTATTTGAATTCACAGTAGAAAAAATGAAAATGAAAAAGGACAACGACAACTAGTGGTAAATCTAATCCATGGAGGTGTACAGACCTCCGTGTTGCGTCTGCGGACGCAACTCAGCTGATGCACGGCTGAGTTTCCGGGTTGACACAGCGGAGTCGAAGTTGACCGACGTAGCACAGACAAGTTTTCCCTGTAATGTATTGACCGAGAACGGATTCAGATGCGAGAAATGTGTCTGTAACATTTTGTGCAATTGCGTGAGGGATATTATAGGGTTTGAAAAAGGCAGCGACAGGACTCGGCCCTCAAAACAACTACTAGAATTGATTCTGCCTAAAGTCTCGTGTCCTAATAATTCCTGTGACACTAACGAAGAATATAAGTTAAATTAAAAATCACACTTAATTCTCCACAACCCCAAAACCTTCTGAAAGACCCAGGGCTTGATATACTATTACATTGTTATGAAATAGATTGTATTACATAATATAATCTGGGTTCTAATAGTGCTCCCAAATGCCTTTCATTGCAGAAAATGGCATAGTTAATGTTTGCTTTAAGTTGTCATTGTGTACAAGGAATTGTATTTATCATACAGTGTTCATGTTAACACCTTAACTGCCATTCTCCACACTGATTAAATTACATGTTAATCAATAACTTCAGTGTAAATTTAAAATGAAGTATTTTTTAAATTTTGGCTAACCTATCAGTTTTCCTTTCTAATTTAAATTAGCATGTATAAGTGATGACTAGAAATTTAATGAAATTATAAAAATTTGTTTCATATATTTTACTGCTGTGGCTAGGTTAGGTTAGAGGATGCAGTATACTACACTGTAATGACAGGTGGCACCGTGCACACATGGTCAGCGTGTTAGCATCCTTTAAATGGATTGCTTTTTCAGTTGCAGAAACTAATTTTTATAAGGTGTTAAACAATAGAAAGCAGTACATGAAAATATACATATTTGAGACATTCACATGCAAAGCTAATATAATTGTGCGAAGTCTATTAAAATTAGGGCCACGTTTTCACAAGTTCTATCAATTATAGGATTCAACTTGTGTCATATTATAGAAATATAACTTTCCAAACTCAACCCTAACAACCAAAACAGCAGAAGACATGTTTCAAAAATTAAACTTAGCTTGAACTATATTCTTATATTGTTAAAGTTTTGGACCTATATTTCCATGAGACAGTAAAAAAATCCCATCTATTGATACTAAAACAAAGGCTGTATGATAAATAGAATGCCTTGTGCAGGGTGCCAACTTAAATATAAACCAATGGCATCATCCTTATTGCTAAATGAAAATTAATTTTTGTTACTGCAAAAAATTTCTTATGTTCTATTAATAAACATATATATTAAGACATGCATTCTATATCCATTAGCTGAAGGAAAGTTGTTCTGCATAATTTTATTTATGATTTGGATGAGGTTAGCATTTTTATTTTACTCAAGCTTTTGTATAGCATGTTATGTCACTTTCCTTATATACTTTGACCTTTATGTAATAAATTCAAGAATGAAATTTGTTGCAAATTATCATATTTTGAAATATTGATGATATCACAGCAACTTCTATCCAGGATATGAGACCTAACATTTATTTTCTCACAAAGTTTGTTATAAATGAGCCAATAGATGCATAGAGATTAGTGACAACATCTAAATCACTTAAATACAAGTTTGAAAGTTTCAGCTAGTCCCCCTTTGCACTAGACACAAAAATGGGAGTTCTATCTAAACACTCAGTTGATAATTCCTGATATTACATCCTTCTTCTACTTGTCAATATTACTCTACTCTATTTATATGGGAAATTATCTTTGGACCTAACCTAAGCTAACATTGATCTAACCTAATTAACCTTTGTTTGTAATTGTTTTGGAATAGAAAAACAACTGAGTATTACCAGAATTTCTATATTGTTGTGAACTTGTAAGTATTAGCCACTGATTAGCTGAAAATGAGGAAGACTCAAATTTAATTTAAACAACTAACTAGTAAAATCCAATTCCCTGGATCAACTTAACTTCTATTAACCCTGGAATTGTTGATTTTGAAGTAATTTACAAAGGAATGAAATGTTTTCTTTTTTGATATGGTCCAAAATTATGTCAAACTTTTTCTCTCAGGACTAATATTTTCTGTGAGGTTGTAAGAGACTATACTGTTGAAAAGAGATTCTCAAGTGCTAAACTTATTTGAGGTTAATGTAGCTTGAGTTATCTTAGGACATAATTTAATTTTAATTATTTCTTTTTCATTGAAAAATTAAAAAAGATGTTTAGGAATTATCATCACTAGTCAACTCCAGGACTTGTTGTGTCTGATAAGCAATCAACCTCCCATCTCTTGATTTGTTAGGCACCAAAATGAAAGCTCATTGGCTTAGGCTAAATTGCTGAAATTACACTCTTAGCTATCATACTGTAATAAAGTACCTACTTACGGTTGACCTTAGTAGAGAAGATGCTTTGGTGATTTTTTTTTTGTGCTACCATCATCTCAACTGGCCTGCCATATATTGTGTGCTATTGCTGAGGTCAAATATGTATTTGATTTGTAACCAATGCCTCTATATTGAAGGCACTTTTTCACATACTTTGGATCAAATAACTGTATGTAATTGTTAAAGTATCACTGCTAAATTTGTTGAGGCTATTTAAGCATTACTTTAGGGCAAAAAAATTGACTTCCCTATCTGAAATTGATGTTTTCAGATGTAACAATGTGGTCAAGTAGTAAGCTACAGGTTCTTCTGTTAAGGAACACCTTATCAAAAATTTTATACACACCATGTGCTTGCATGTGTACTGCCCCTGTATTTAATCCCAAGAAGATTCTTATACTAACCAAGCTCTCACGGTATGATTTTGAGAGAAGACTTCATCCTAGACTCACTGAAGATGAGTTAAAGTCCAGCTTATTTGCCAGAGGATCTGACTATTACATGTTGCTGCATTATCACAATGTACATAAGGTGAGTTTTCTGAGGAAGTGTTCAGATTTTTGTATTGTTTCCATTAGCTGTTCTTAAATTATGTTTAGCCTTCCATGCAGAGCTTTACTTATGATTTACTTTACATTTGATGAAAATCGTATTTACTATTTTTGCATTTTTGATAAAAGTATATGTATGTTAAATTTATATTCACAATAGTGTTTTTGTACATCTGTTTTAAAATTTCATACTGATGTTATGTGATCCCATAAATATCTTGATCATGAGTTATAGCATCTGATTTTATGTTAATAATTTTATTCTTATGATGGAAACCCTAAGTTGCAAAATTTTGCTTCATATTAAGCACAATCATTTCTCAGTTTTATATGTCATTGTTTTTATTTGATTAAACTTTTGACAGTTTTTCCTTGTAATTCTATCCCGTTTTTGTATACATGATGAAGTATGAGTTGAACTTCAAAAATATGACAGCTTTTGACCTTGACAGCTGCTGCAACACCTCTGAAAATTTTTCAGTATCATCAGTTGCTCATTGCCCATTTTTCACAATTTTGAGATGGATTTCACAGTCATGGTGAGAGGTTGTGTTCCCTTGGGCTCTGCTATTCTCGCGTTGCT
>VOMN01111781.1:0-83302 GCA_014899125.1 Orchestia grillus
AATAAAATTGCGTTTTTAACGATTTGGTTGCAGGTGGGGGGCTTAAATAAAGAAACTATAACACTTGCTGATTCGGTTTCGATCAAAGAAGCACTTGGCTAGTATAGAGCACTGTTGTTGCAAGGTGTCTTTTGTTTTCTGTGGTCTCTCTAACCGTGCAGCTATTTTGTAGGCTTAGTCTTGCAACACTACTTAATACAGCTGAGCAGTCGTACGGGGACTAGTTTCACAGTAGATCAAACTGATCAGGGTTGTGAGTACAAGTCGAACACCGTCGAAACAACGCTGTCTCTTGGTTTGCACTTAGTGTGCATCTAACCCGACTAGCGTTGTTGGCACTAGTATTTTTTACATCTGTGTGTTCCTATGCCATCTCCTAGACATTGACTGGATGCGAGAGTGAGTTGAAAATGAATGAGATGTGGCTGTAGCACATCACTAGATGAATCCGACTTAGCTGGGGGTGACACATCACAAGACCAAATTGCTTACGTAAATATTCGGTATTTTTATATTGTGAGTAAAAAAATGTGTAATATTTGACTTGGTTAAAAGCACGTACAATGCTACTTGCTGAAGTAAAATGACGTTGATTTTATAAGATAATGGAACAATTTGGAGGCTCGGAAATTTCTACGGTGTATTGAAACAGCAAGCATAAATCGATGCTTATCCAACGTTTACCAAATCTGCTTAATGGAACTGACCTGAGCAACACTGGCCCCAAAGACTAAAATAAATTGTACACAGCATTCGTACGCTCAGCACTTCTCTACCCTGTGATCCCATTCCACACTCTGCTCCCATCATCTAGTGATTAAATCAGCGGGTATAGGCATTGCGTCGTAGATATAGAAGGCAATGTGTAGGCTGAACTTCAAAATTCATTTCTAAGTCTGACTGGCAGGACATAAACGAATCAGCACACTTATAGTGGACAACAAATCTCCGTTTCACACAAACTCTTGTTCATGGAGATTGGAAACACGGGAAGAGAATCTGATGAAAACTGTGCATCAAAAGTAAAATAAAATAAAGAAAAAACAAAAGTACTTGGATTTTCTAAATTTTCATAAAATGCAATTTCGTTTTATTTGGCTCAAGCCAAAAATACTTTTGTTCGTTGTATTTACCTAGCTTTTATTGGACCAACCAATGTGTCCGACCATTTTGTCTCACCTTGTACATGACCCGTTCTACGCAAAAGTGGTCCTCAGTCTTGGCTGAAAAATCTATGCATCTTTGCAGGGTTATTTCGGAGTTTCAGCCACGACTGAAGGTTACAATCACATTTCTCTAGTCAGAATCTCAATTGTATTTCAGGAGACCTTAGAGGCTGAAGTGTAGAATGCCGAATGAACTGCACGCTTGTGGAGTCGAAATGTTAGATTTCTCGTACTTGTAAAATAATTTTGGTAGGCAGCATATCTTGAGGCAATACGTTTCTAAAATAAATTGTTAACAGCGATTAAACCACCAAAGTTTTCTTATAGCAAGCAATATGCTCCCATCTTGCAACGGCGGGCGTACCTTCCTAAACAGGGCTTCAGGTTTATAATTATGCAGTACAATTTGGTCAATGAAAGAAGTAGCGGAACTCGCCATAATGATAAGGAATGAGGTAAAACCAATAAAAGGCTTCTTCAACGTTTGAACAGTTCCTATTTTTTCCCTTATACATATTGATGTTAAAAAATGAATTTTCAAGCAACTATTTTCTCTGAAACACTCATGAATACTCTTTGATGTTATAAAATTATATCGAAAATTCATCCAAGATGATCCGAGTATTTTTCAAAAATATAAATTTGAATTTAAATTGCACTTTGCAAATAGTCAAATTCTCCTCAAAATTTTCACCGTTGTAATTCAACGAACGGAACATAATATCATTGATGGCGTAATTACGTCCAATAACAACTTTTCAGAAGTGAGATTATTGACACGATGTCCACAACAATGAAGTTCAGGATATTAAATTTTTAATAAAGGAGAATTTATCTCCGCAGCGAAGGAGTTGGTTTCTCGATGCGTTGTTGAGCTAAGCATTACTTCTTCGTGGCGACTCTCGGCCAGAAGGGCTGAGGGCGAGACTCGAGCTCTGTGCACGGCTTTAGATGAACAGTGTGAGCCAAAAAGCGGCCAGACTTCTCAGGAAATCATTGAAGTGTCGAGGCAATGAAATTCCGGTCGTTGTTTTTTGTCGTCCGCTGAGGTCGTCCGGCTGAAAAATTGGTGCCGATATTGGCGGCGTGGCACGCAGAACATTTGTAACTGCCCACTAGCGGCACTTCACTAACATTCCTTTAATTACCGCTCCAGTCCTCATCACGGGACCCTTCAGCCGACCCTTCTGCACGCGCCTCTAATGGTTAGGGGACGAAGAAGAACAACAACAATAAGAAAAAATATAAATTTTTTTCGAATGCTGCTTGTTTTCTCAAATTGCTTTTCAAAGTAAGATATTCGTTTTTATTCATGGGCGAAGTGGATGAGTCCAATGTCGGTGATGGGGTTGATCTCGATTTTTAAGGTAGAACCGTAGTAACTAACATCAAATTCATGACTTGGTATTGATGCAAGAAGTTCCTATTTACGCGGTGTTGATCATCGAGATCATATTCTGGAACCTAATCACATGTGTTTCTCGTGTTCAAGTTGTTTATGATGGAACGATTCATTTCAAAGGAATACTAAATATTGCCTGTTTTGTATGTTATTTAATAACAGAATTTTGCGAAAATTTTCATTTAATGAGAACGAAAAACCAATATGTAAAAGAATACGTAACCGAATTATTTTACAGTTTTAGTTTCTCAGCCGATGAATAAATTTTTTTTTTGTTATTTCCTGCATGAAGTTTTGTAATGATACAATTATTTCAGACTATTTGCTAATTCATTCTTAAATAAAGATAGAAGCATGTGACGAACGATGAAACTACTACATACATAGACTTTAGTCTTCAAAACTAGACATGGTGTACAAGCGTGCCAAAAATATCAATCGACTTATATCTCATTACTCGCTCTGATTTGCCATAGCACTTTGTGATCAAACTTGATGAAAATCCTCTATAATGGGCCCTTCACATGACCAGTTAATGTCTGAAGGCAGTGCTGAAGACACCCAAATATAGACATCAAATGCTAACTTTGCTCTTTACTCTGTAGTTAGGTCAAAGTTAAGGGATTGTACAGTACCACTCATCGTCACGATGATGTGGACACATCATTTATTGTCAAGACGATGATGTAAGGGACACATGAAACCGCTCGTTTGGGCTGGGCCATAGCACTCGCACACTAGACAGTTATAGAGGAGTGGAGAAGTGTCATGATGTCAGATAAATGACGATTCTATATTTAAAGCAATGATAGAATCGTAACGAAGACCTGATGAAGCCTTCAACGCAGCCTGTGTACAAAGGGCGATGCAAGGACAGGAAGTGTCTGTCGTGTTCTGGGCTGTTTCAAGTAAACGGAAGTAGGTCTTTTAGCTGAGATTTCCGTTAAACTGAATCAACATGGCTACATAACGCTACAAGATAACCAAGTTATATCATTTGCACAATATCTGAATGAAGAAAGGCATGTTGCGTTGCTTATCTATCAATATGACAACTCCCTGGGCATCGGGTTAGAACTGTATTTTAGTGGCAAGACTGTCACTTAGGATATGTCAGACACTGAGGTTGACCTGATGATTCCCCAGATTTACACTCAATATGAAATCTGTGGGACAGCTCAGGACGACAAGTTAGACGTCGAGATGATCGTTCACGCACTGTGGCCGCCCTCCGAGATCAGTTGACGAACGAATCATTTAAAATCGTCCAGGTGTACATTAGGGCACTTGTAGACTCAATGTTAGACAGAATTGCAGCCATTATTCGAGCACTTGGAAGTCATGCTCCATATTAGTAGCAGGCGACAAATTTTTCGTCTGGGAACTTATATTCTCAAATGAAGTGAAAGCCATTCGAAGAGAAATACGGCTTTATAATTATCCGGGAATGCTTTTGTAATTCATTCTTGTAACAAAATTTTACTTCGCGACTGGGGTAACCAACGTTCTTCATGCATTTCATCGCCTAGTCTTTTCCTTCATTGTACAGATTTTTTAAAGCACCGAACAGTAGTCAAACCTTATGTTAAATACAACCAATGGACGTAAATTGTAAGTAAAGAATGCATAAAAATTAACTGCGACATTCAACCATAGTTTTACGATTGTTCAATGTAAATGATACCTTAACATTTACGATAACGGGCGGTTCCGGAGACATCGAAGTCTGTAGACGACCTTTCAGACATGACTGCTGTTTTCGAACGACCTCTTTGATGTCAGTGTTATTCTGATCATGAGTCAAGTTTCTTTGTTCTTGTCAAAGAAACTTTCTTAGGAAATTAGGAATGGAAAATAATTTTCGAATGATGCACTCCTCTGACATATCTTACGCTCTGACGATGATGCAAACAATGTAACAGTCGTCCCAGCTACCTTAAAGTAGCTCCTCTACGTGATTTGTAATCAAAAAGGCATGTAGAACGATTCACTCATTAACACTCGCATAGTGAGTTACAATGTGTATTTTTCAGAAAAATTTGAGCCCAACGTCATTTAAAGAAATGTATAAGCCTATTCAGTTGGTTATGTGTTCCAATCAGTTTGTTTGCTTGAATTATTCATTTGGGAAGATTCGTGTCTAGGCTCGTATGCCTAGAGCTTACAGATACGTACCAGGCTGATGCTTGAAATTTCCCAGCCCTGACTCATCGTAATTTAGGACTTTTTTAGACTATTAATTAGTGATTTATGACGCTCTACGGCAACTAGTAATATTTTTGCTTTGCAGAGATGTGGCAGAGGACATGTCTGGAAGTCTAGGAACTGTGTTGGCGGGTGTGCCAAAGGACGTGTCTGGAAGTCCAGAAACTGTGGTGGTGGGTGTGCCAAAGGACGTGTCTGGAAGTCCAGGAACTGTGTTGACGGGTGTGCCAAAGGACGTGTCTGGAAGTCCAGGACCTACAGCGACATTGAGGGTANACGGCAAAGAACATTATTCAAACAGGAAGAAATAAAGTTCAACATTGGGTTTCAAATATCTTAAAATTACTGGCAGGGTGGGCGAGTGATGTGAGGAAGGTAGGACTCATCCAGCCTTCCCCACTGGAACAACTCTGTCATGCCACGAAAATCTGCTTCAGCAGCTGGGGGTAGAATCTGTGCCTCCTCGCAGAGAGCGGAGTCCTTACTGCGCCGTGGACCCCCATCCAGGTCTGCTGTGCCCCTCGAAGGCCTCCAGCGCCTTGTCAGTGGCCCTACAATGGCCTTCAATGAGGGTAGTTGACCGGCATAGTTACCTCATCCGCCCAATAACATGTGTCGCCCGCCATTTCCATAATGTCGAGCGTTTGCTTCGTGCTGACTTCAGCAGGACAGTTCAAGGGGACGGATTCTTAGGGTTTTCAAGCGGTAGGATGGGATATGAATGCACAATGGGTTTCATCAGATATCAGCTCAATAATAATAGGAAACCTCTATTGAAAATTCCATGTTATAGTAGCAACTTCGCGTTCATAAGATGATAAATTTGTTATCGTTAAAAATAGCAGCTAAAGGAGCTAAAGAAACAGGCTTTTCATATGCACTCAAGTGGCGAAGTGGATAATTTGCATGTTTTTCAATTTCTTTACAAATTGTGAGAGAAATGGAGAAATTTTTGAAAAACGATATTCGGAAAGATGGATATTTTCCCGTACATATTTTCTACATACGAAGAGTTGAAGAAGGAAAATTTAACAAATAAATTAGTGGAGGAATATCTTGATCAGCGTGATTACGACTACGACAAAGTGACCTACTAGAGGGCACTGTTTGCTAAGAAATAATTATTACAAAGATGTCGTGTCAGGTTACAAGTTACGCTGTTGAGCCATTTAACTCGACTTTTTGTTTGGCGTATTTGCGTTTTACGCTTGTTAATCGCTTACTAATTTGTTAATTTCATTATTTTATTATTTGTTTTTAATATCCTTTTTTATTTTTTATTACATTTTTAAAATATAACAATAGCTAAATTTCTATTTTTTTTTTAATTTTTGGCCTTGTTTATTAAATTTGCTAGCTAATCTTTTTATTTTTTGTCAAAACATGTTCATCATCGCTGAGGGTGCTTGATCAAGTTAAACTTTCGCATAAACACAACCAAGTTCTCACACTGTTTTCTGGTGCGTTGGATACCATGGTTTGTAAATGTTTCGCACTTAAGCATCCAAAATCTAGAAAATGAACTAAAGTAAAGCTTTCATTCGCTTTCTTCCCTGGAGTGAATTTTCAACTTTGTCGTTCGGCATTTCAGTGGGAACTAATGTCGTGGGAACATATGTTGTAGGAACTAATGTCGTAGAAACTAATGTTGTGGGAACTAATGTCGTAGAAACTAATGTCGTGGGAACTGATGTCGCAGGAGCTAATGTCGTGGGAACTAATGTCGTAAAAAATATTTCGTAATTTTTTTAGCTGCGTAAGCCAGAATTCGTCCCTCTGATGCCATGTTCCTCAGATTTGATGATTCCTGAGTGGCGAATGAGTCTTTTTCACTATTTATGTCCAATTAACATTTTGTGGCGTCAGGCAAATTTACTCATTTGTTAAAATATTCCTGTGGTATGATACTTTAAAGTTCAACGATGGGGCCGACTAATATGCAAAATGATTAGATATTTCAAAAATTCCTATAGAAAGTCAGTTGTCCTTAACTTGTTGCGCTTAAACACCGATTTACCTCGTTAGAAAATGGCTCATAAACAAGACTTGAGAATCGGTACAGGTGAGAATCACATTGTGTTGATTGTGAGAATCACAATCAACACAATCTGTGAGAATCGGTACGGGCGAGCCTATGCCAACTCACACAACGCTGCCACCAGTTGTACGGCGGCTTTTCGCAAAGTCGCAACGTTTGTCACGGCGCTTTCGGTGCGCCGGTTGTCTTATGTTGTTGTTTCAGTTCGAGCGCTTTTGATATTTGATCGATATCATCACTCGCCAACTGTCGTCACGCCTCGCAGTACGACGAGCGTGTGTCGAGGACGGCCAGGTCGTTGATCTGTGATCATATGTTCGTGAGTGTGTGTCTGAATGTTTTCTATCTCTCTAACACTTCTCAATAATAAAATGTGAACTTTTTTCTTTCTCAAAATATGTAGTTCAACTACCCAAATTGTGGGTCTTGCGTTAATCTACCTTAATCTATGTCTTATGCGTGTTTTTATGCAAATAAGACGTATTTTGTTCATTACTTGTGACTTTTAAGATATGAAAAACTCAAGTAAAAATCTCAAACCTAACACTAGCACTTCAACATATTCTCCGTCTCAGACAAAAATTTACAAATGGCATAGCTAGTGGTGGTTTTAGAGCGTTAGATCTAAATGCACGTAAGGACCTTACAAAATTTCGCGTAACATAGCCGTGTCAATCCCTCATGTACGAATCTCTTGATCGTCAACAAGGTGGGGCGATGTTGATTCTAATTTTGAATTATCTTGGAGTTTTTTATTTCTACCAACGAGTCTGCGTTGATGTTGTACACACACGAAATGTTCGCGCAACAGTATTCGGGCTTTGATGATTATATCATAGTTCTGTAATTAATTTGATAATGCTTTAGCGGCGAGTTACGAAACAAAGAGAAATCTTCCGTCCACATTCGTCGGCCTTCTTAAAAATCGATGACCGACCCTCCGCCAAGTGAAAAAAATTGAGCGGTCAGCCTTTTACGCTCCATTGCTTCTAGTAATTACATTTTTGTCTTAAGAAATAGTTCGCTGCATGGCACTTACGTATTAATCAATTACGTCTTCATGTGAGGGGCTGCACAATGACTCAAATGCAGTTGATTCACTCACCTGGTCTGTGTATGTACGAATTTTAAATGGAATAAAATTGCGCATTCGTTTATCGGTACAACGATACTGGTGTATTTTTTTCCGGCTACAAAAAGTTATCGTTTTTCAGAACTTAAGTTGATGAAACACAGTAACTTGAGCAGTCTCCTACCATTAATTATTAACATATATGAGACATTAGAGCTAGTTTACAACTGCATCAAAGTTAGTTAATAAGAAGCATGAAGTAAAGAGAGGAAAATTATCCTAGAATTAACTAACAATATTTTTACAGACTTCCCCAAGTCCCCCAACAGACGCATTGAGCTTATATAGGAGAATAAGGTTCTGGGTGAATAGTTGTCTGGAATATGGTCGCATGAGAGTAGCTTCACAAGCATAGAATTTAAGAAAGTATTTTCAAGCCAAAAAATACGTGGGAAATTTTTTCATGTTACGAAATGATGAATTGATCATTTATCGTTCAAAGTTATTCCGATATCGCTCACTTAATTCGCAAACATAGAATTAAAATCCTCTATTGTGATGATGGCAAAAATGCATTTGTCATGACACGTAATTTTTTTCCTTCAACAACGTAGCAAAATTGAACTTCGGCCCACACGCACCTATAATGTGATGGAAATAAGCAACTTCCACATCACATTACACGCAAAGAACATATCCCTTGGACTTGCGTTTTGACACGAGCTGAGCTCTGCTCCTCAGGGGCGGTATGTGAGTCACAGAGTGAACGTCTCTCATTCGTGTTGCCTTCTTTAAGCATATTTGAAACAATTGTTTGTCTCAATTAATTTATTTTTAGCATGTTTCTACAATGAAATCAGAAGTAGCAGGTGATGAACTCTCAAGAGCATCACTGCTTATGGGCCTCGATAAGTTATTAGGTTTCCGAGGCAACCAATTTATAGAAAGGTGAGAATTTTTAACTTAGTGTACACTGTTTTATAAAAAACTTAATTTCATATCGAATTAAATAAAGCTAAATTTATGGAACGAGAATAGAGAGATAAATAAGGCGAAATATATGGTGTTTACCTGCGCATTGTGTAGTTTGTTTCTAGACCGACTACTAAGGTTCATAGCTCTGTACTAAGCTGTTGCAGTGCACTTTGGAACGTCTCACTATGGAACTGTGCACTATGGAACTTGTCACTGTGCATTACAGTGTCGTAGTGCACTACAGAACATTTCACTGTGCACTACGCTGTCGTAAAGCGCGTTCGAATAATTGTTATTATTATTGTCATTTTATCAATGAGTTTAAATACCGTTATCAGATTCTAAGTGGCTCTTACAGTAAGACTCAGCTTCAGTTCTAAGTTTATTTTCAGTTTCAGGTTCATTTTAAGTTGGTGTGGTAAGCCTTTGATGGAGTTGAAATCCTAAGAATAGCTCGGGAATGCTATCTATTCCCCAAGATATTTCCAAAGTCATGGAGAGAGGCTGAAGGACAATCCCCTTCCGGGTATCTCGATGACTTAGGAAATTGTGAAGAATGTCGTGCAACACAGTGCAGTACGGTGGTGCAAGACACAGTGTGCTGTGGTCTTCATTAAGAGATGCTCCCTGACACTGCACTCCGTAGCACTGCTACCAAACGCGCCTCTGAAGAATGGCCGCTGCGCTGTGTGATGAGGGAAGCCCTCGAACATGCGCCACTATGCCTTAAAACTCGCGTCGACTGAGCTGCTTGTATTTAGAATTCTAGTGTGCAAGTATTATAACGTTGCAAAGCGACCCTCGAGGGACGGCAATTTGTTGTAGGGTTCTCACGCAAGCGTGTGGGTCAAACAAGTGAACATTATTCAATTATGAATGGAGGTCTCAAACGTCGGTTCACATTTCTTTTTCGTACAAGCGATGTATGTACGCTGTTGTTAGATGAGTTGTTAGATTAAATTACAGTTTTCATGAACATATATAGAGACAATATACATTTGGCCGTCAAACTTCTAAGCAAACGCTGATTGAATTTACAACAATGCGAGGTATTATAAAAGACCGATATTTTATGAAATACTACTTGTATTTAATGAAGCGATTTTCACGCATGTCGGCTTAATTTCAAGTTTCAAAACAGAGAACTCATTTTATTAGTTACCTCTCACTACTCACAACTATTTCTCACGACTCACAATTACTTCTCACGACACTGCACTAGTCTGAGTTTTAGCTTAGTCAGGTCAGGCCTCGAGAATGCTCCAGTGCTCATTAAGGTGCTAGGTAAGATTAGTCCATCAAGGTTGCTAGCATTCAGACTTCAGGACCGTCACCATTGGTGAGTTCTCAACTGAAGCAACACATTCTGATTAAGTGTTAAAATACTGTCATAACTGTATATTAGCGCCCTATTTGAGTAGTTCTCCAGCTCGATTAGAGGAATCTATAAAAGCGAACGCTAACCAGCCTTCGAGGCGTAGCGTGGCCAGACGTCAGGCTGTAGGGAGGATAGTCCTGAGGTTGAGCTCTCTGCTCTCTGTACGGCCCCGCCTGTAAGTATATTCTGCATTTATTAGGCGACTTTTTATGCTTCAACTCACTAAACGGTTTCAATTTAGACTTAAAGTACACGCCGGAAAAATCAAACAAGCCCCAATAAGCACGTTAGTCAGACGCTGATTGAGGCTTTGGGCATAATATCCCTCATTAGGCCCCAAGAAAGACACTCGAACGAAGCGTAAGTGAAAGTGACTTGCAAGTGAGTGGCTGCGCTCGACGGACTGGCCCAAATGGAGGTCATCATTTACTTCGTGACGTCTATTCTTGCGGCGGCTGCGATCATCCCTGGCTCTGAAAACACCTCACTTCAGACCGATCGCTGGTCATCCGTCACTGGAGCTTCGGCCTGTACAGTCTTTGTGGGACCCTTTTGCTGAGCCTCCCCGCCTCAATGGCGACTGACGACTAAACTATGGTCCAGTTCTGCCCAGCCCACGCTCAATAACAGCTCTAAATGTCTGTCTCAGTCTTAGCTTTGAAGCTATGTACTTCACTCAATGCCTTTGAGTGTGAAGGGCCTCATACTTAATGCGTATAAGTACGAATACCTTCATACTTAAAAGCATTTCAGTGAAAGACACTGAATGCTTCCAATAGAGGCTGTCTAACTAAAGAACAATATTCCATTGCTTTTCATGGGCTTTTAGCGCCATGAAAGATCTCTAGCTAGTCATGGGTTGGATTTTCCTCTTGATTACTGTAGGTGTACCCAGCACATGACTAAATTTTGTTCCCTAGCCTGTTTTTTACGGAAACTTTTATTTGGGTTCGTTACAACAGGGAGCTCATAATGTGCAAACAGAAGTAGCAGCGGGCTCATCGAGAGACACGTTTATGCTGGCGTTATTCTTACATCCTCGGTCGCAATCTGCGCGATTACGATGTATCAATTGTATTGTATGAGAAACCTCAGCCACGTACAGCGCCTCCAACGGCTGAAGCTCACCTCGGTTGAACAAAGTTTGGCTAATTACGTTTGTTAGCTACGAGGCCAACTAATCGAGACTCATAAATATCTTCATGGCTTCAGTTATTTCTGCTCAAAAGGGCTTTTCGAAAAGAAGAATGACGATCGCACCACGAGCAACGACCGTAAACTTATCTAAAAATCCTTGAGAATATGACAGGCCCCGAATTAATTTCAGATTAAAAATAATAAAATCTGGAATCAAATACTTGAAAACAAGTCTCTGCTGTAAAAATGAACACTCCCAAAATTGGTCTAGATAAATTCTGCTTAGGGAAACATTTTAAACTACTGATTCGAAGTTCCGAGTTAAAAATTTCTGATGGTAAAAAAGTTTAGTAAACGATGCGATTCCGATGAGTATGATTGCTTTATTCCTGACTACCTGATCTTTGATCTGTCCTGCCTTCCTATTTCACGCCAAATGGTTTGCCTGTGCATGACGGGCGTCTGACGGCACGGGACTGGGGTAGAAACCCAAGAATGGGCCACCTGGTTTGTTACTGTCGACAAGTTCTACTCTATCCTCAGTAGCTGATTTCTGCCTCCCCTCAGGGCAAGAACGTCGACCCGAGGGCCCCAGCAGGCACCACAGCTGGGTCTCCGTCAGTAGCACCACAGCTGGGTCACAGCACACAAGAGCAAAGAGAAAGAAACTATTTATTCCAACAGAGTTGATATGCACAACAACATAAAGTTTTTAATGCCTAATAATTACTCACGCATAAGTGATGAGAAGGATGTGGAATTTGAGTTTTCATTCCATGACTCCACAAAAAGTGGCCTGTACTACCGGGAGTTGAACCCTACAGTAGATTCCAGGACGAGAACCACACCGTCATGGAGCCGTTACAACATCACCACTAAATACTGTAAGTGTTGCACAACGTGTACAGCACATTCAGTTTCTTGCTATTTGCTTCCGAAATTGTTTCATATCTCGTTAAACCTATATGTTTAATACAGAATATACAATCAGTTCAAAATTAAACTTGATCTCTTTCTCTAAAACATAACACGCATTTGCTTTGATGACACAAACGCAAATTTTCAAACTTTTGGTATTTTGACGATGCAAAAAGCTAGAAAACAACGCGTTCCCACGGGATCGCCAGATTGAAAGCTCAGTCCGTTTTACGCTAATATTCTGAAAGGTTCTAGAAGAAAACACTCCATGCAAATTTAAAATTGTAAGACACGTTTACATGTCTTTAATCACAGGGATTGATAAAATATCGAATAAAGATTAATGCTGGGTATAATGAACAAGCTCATAGTGCTCACTAATAAAATGATTGCAATGATCACAGTTTCCATTCATGAACAAAGCTATAGTTACGCTGAAAATAATTCATACCCTTGTATTATTCTTGAAAAGGTTTGAATAACTCCCTCAATAGGTTACTTTTCTTAGCAAAGCTTATCGTAAAAGTTTCAAAAGTGTTCTGGGTCACAAAACGCAAATTAAGAGTTTTGAAAGCATTTATTGTAAGAAAATAATGAACAATTCATTTTTATTCATACCCATCTCAACCACGTGCAGGAAAGCACTTAGAGTGAAACAAGTCAACATTATTGAATAATAAGTGAATTTAATTTGATTATGCAGATATTAAAGATTATTCTAGTGCATTTTAATATCATTAGCATCCGGGAACCTCCTCATTTCATCTTTACCCTCAGTTGAGACAACACGGTGAAGATAAAGGAGGTCAGTATGGAATTAAAACGGAAAATTGCAGGCGCTCACATGAACGCCAGTAGCTACAAATCAATTTCGAAGTAATTTAAAGTTCTTGTATCAACTGTTCAAAGTAAGATACAAAAGTATGAAAAGTTTAATACCATCCAGAACTTTACAGAACGAGTAAGAAAGAAGATGCTCTCACCTCGACCATCTAGACAAGTAGTGCGCGAAGTGAATAAAATCCGAAGATCACTGGCAAAGTGTTGTTGCAGAACCTCAGTATGAAAAGAATCGTAATTTCTAGGTCAACCTGAGAAAGACCACATAATACAGAAATAATAAAAGAATGCAGACCCATGAAAACACCTCTACTTACGGCTAGGCAAGCTAAGCCCGAGCTTTCGCAAGAGAATATATTGATCAAGGGACAAGCTTCTGGTCATCGGTTCTTTGGTCAGATGAGAATAAGATGGAGCTTTTCGGTTACAGGGACGTTTCTTTTGTCTGGAGAAGAACAGGTGAAGCATTCACGCAGAAAACCACTTTCCAATTGTGAAACATGGTGGTGGAACTCGCTTGTTTTCAGGATGTTTCTCGGCTAATGGACCTAGAAGCATTGTGAAGGTTGATGGAATCTTGAAACAAGACCAAAATGTCAAAATATTTTGTAGAAGTTTCAAACAGTCTGCCAGAACTCTCGATATGGGGACCCGATATGGTCTTTCAACATCATAATAACCCCAGGCATACTGCAAAATCTGCTAAAAAAGGGTTAGAAAACAATGAAGTTAACATTCTGCGGTTGCCAAGCCAAAGCCCAGATTTCAANTCTGCAACAACGACGTAGTGGAGTACAAAAAGTATATGGATCCAGTCATTAAAAATGAAGGCTTCGCAAAAGTTTATTGAAATGGGTCCAAATATATAAGAACATGCTTTTTACATTATTGTTCATTACTTCTTTAAAACGAATCCTTTATAAAGCTCTCATTTTTTATTTATTTCAAAGTATTTTCGAAACTTTTGATATAAGCATTGCTAAGAAAAGTAGCCTATTGAGAGATATATTCAAATATGTTCATGAATAACGCAAGGATATGAATAATTTTGGGCATATGTGTATACTTTAACCCACCTTGTCCTTGTTATAAATTCTCAGCCCCATATAAAGATAAAGCTCTTTTTTCAGGAGGACGAAATAATAAAGGTGAGAGAGCAGAGCTTTCATTTGTCTGTTGTTCATATTTCCCGCCGTTACAGCACAATTTTTCAGTCTTATGTCTCGTGTGAGACAGTAGCATTTTTACTCCGCTGCAGCAAAAGAAAGAATTTTTTGCGTCAGCCAGTAAAATGCAGAAGAATTTCCCGTGCTGTTTCTTACCAGCGGAGCGTGAGGTGTCGAGTGTGAGAACCGCACCCGCTGTCCGGATCTGCGGACCGCTCTGCACACGCACCGCGCTCCGCAACCAACCAAAAAAGAGGTGCGTAGTGCGAGCACTTCTCGTCCTGAAATACTGTGTTCGGCGCACTTGTTTCTGGTCTTTCTGCAAGGAAAAACTAGACAACGACCTTCTTTGAGAACGGTTTAGTTGGAAGATAAAAAATTGGATGGAGAAATTATAAAACGTCGTTCTACATTATTTCTGAAATGGCTACAGCTTTTGGTGCTTGCACTGTGTAGATATTTTGTACACTTTGAGCATAAATTCTTTAACTCTTGTGTGCTTGCTACACGAACTTCAAAAGTTGAAAATTTTGTTCTCGAAGATGTTATTACAAATGAGTTTTCAAATTTAATTCAAAGAAGGAGTGTTTGATCTATTGTTCAATACAAAAGCGATTTGAAAAACTTCGGAAAAACGAGAATTGACAACCTTTATACGAAAAGCGCTATTTCTTTTGATAAAATATAACTAGGTTACCCGCCCCTTAATGATTCTTTAAAAACTTTTTAATATCTGATTACATTTATGGAAATAGGTAAAATACGAATTTAGTAGTCTACGGATAGTTAAGGCACTTGAAGCGTCAATAACTTATTGATTTAAAAATTTACGATTAAAGCTCGGAGTTGACGTACATTTGACGTTTTATTTTTGCAAAGATTTTGCAGTTTTGCGTCGCGTTTAAGTGTCTTGTGTGACCTGATCCTTGCTGTAAATTGGTCTCAGCCCAAGGGATTTGGCCGACTTGTACATGGATCAAACTTCGTGCTTGATCCTGTGCAGTTGTAAATAATTATCGGTATAGTCACTCACGTGACTCGATCCAGCTGTAAATTGGTCAAGTCACACGTAATACAATCCAGCTTTAAATTGGCTGAGTCACATGTCATCTGATCCAGCTGTAAATTGGTTCAGTCCTGCGTCAACTGACCCAGCTGTAAATTGGTCAAGGCACGCGTCAACCGATCCAGTTGTAAATTGGTTCAGTCCCGCGTCAGCCAATCCAGTTGTAAATTGGTTCAGCCATGCGTCAACTGACCCAGCTGTAAGTTCGTTCAGTCACGCGTCAACTGACCCAGATGTAAATTGGTTCAGTCACTCGTCATCAGATACAGTTGTAAGTATCAACAAGACAAATGTTCAAACGTCTAAGTTTGTCCGTATAAATGAACTTAATGATGTAAGTAATTGTGAACGACTCCCGAAACTCAAATGAATCATTAAGGAATGTTAGAAAAGTCCACAATCTTTTTGCAAACGAGCAATATCAATGAGATAACTCAAAGTTTACAAGAACTTAAAAATAGTTGGCCGCTAATCCTACGGGATATTTAACTCACCATTTGGTAGGCAGTTAAAGCAGTCATCAAAACCAATACGTGCAGTTTTCCATCGTATCCAACAACGCGTTCCTGCTCCCGATCTCCTCCACATCACCGTTCCGTAGTCTGCTCGGAGGCAGCGCGAGGCTTGGCAATCACAGCAAGAGTCCTCCTCCTCGACTGTTATTGTGCAGCACACGGGTGAACGCCGCCACAATGCCACAGGCGTTAGCATGGGAAACCTGGATTACTAGAGATAAAAGAAAGAAAAAGTACTTGTACGCCGTACGCAATACAGAGGTTTGTTTTCAAGAACTGTCACATTTTGAAATAGTCGCAGCAGGCTGCAAAATTGTATGGTTCAGATTAAAAAGGTGAAATGAAAAGCCACCGATTTAAATCATCAGGTATGCTTTATGGTTCGTGTTAGCCCACTCCGTGAGATTTTTTACTCTAAATTCAATGATGCCTTCCAAAGTTTTCCGAAAAAATTTTTATGTGAATAATTGAGCTGTGTTTTTTAATTATACCGCTCCTGGAGTAGAATCTCAGAGAAATTTTTTATTGAAAGTTTGAGTTGTAATTTTGTTCAAATAATAGCATAATATTCCCAATACGCAAATTTACGGTGCCCAGTGTAGAACTATAAAATGGAAATGAAATTTCAGTGATTCTTAAATAAAGTATACAGATTTTTTGTTAAATACAATGTCAGAGTTACACTTTTTAATTAAATGTTCAGTAAGGTTCCCGATAAACTTTCATTCATTAAAAATTTATAAAATTCTGTGGGAGTTGAATTTTACCCTGCATCGCATTTTTCACATTGCGACAGTAATTTACTTTATTATTGATCCACACCTGCTTCCAGCAAAACAAGAGATGAGAAACCTTTCCCGTGAGATCGAATTCGAGTCGTCGATTCCTATAGCATTTTCGATCAACGCAGTGTACATCTTGCACGACACAGTGCTACAACCTAAACTTCCCCCACTTTTACCCTGAAATTTGCTACGCAACACTTCTTCGGCACTCTGAATTCACAATTTCGCTCTTTCTCTGTTGAGACGAAGACGGGAAAATTTCATGCCTTTAGTTGTTTCGTTTACTTTTACGTAGCAAGAATGATTTTTTAGAAGTCGCTCACGAGCGCGTCGTGTGTCAGGCGAGGGCTCTCAGGAGCGCGAGTTAGTGCATAAGAAGACGACCTGTCAAACGAGACGATCTGAGGAGCGAGTGCGAGGGGGCATGCAGAGAGGCAGGCTCACGTCTCCTCTGGCAGCTCCGAAATACAAAGATCCATCCTCTCGAGTCTCGATGGAGCACTCAGATGGCTCCAGTTTTCTGGCCGAGTGCACCAGTATAGGATTCTCTGCAACTCCTCCAACTCGGGCCGGACGACTCAAACTAAAACAATTTGAGCGGTCAAATACCAAGTCAAGGAATCGAAACCAGAGCTCGCTGAGAATAACATTACCAAACGACTGTCGTTAGTGAGAACTTCAGCTCTATTGCGAGCTGCAGTTTCTCAGACGAACCTCAAATGCTTAGCGCCGCAACATTCATGTAGGCGTCGGTGCGTTAAACACATGCAAATCCATGTTTGCTCTGGCTTTGATGTAGCCGACTGATCCTCACAGGTAGTGAAATCTTATAATTTACGAGTCTACTGGATTGCTCGTAAGCAAATTTTTATGACGTGTTATGAGTGACGTGTTTGTTCGGCTCATTCAAAAAAATATCCTTGGTTTTGGAATAGGTTTTAAGTGGCTGGTCCTTGAAATAAAAACTCATTTGAATTGTTTTCCAGTCTAAGAGCAAGTTTACTCAACTGATACGTTTATCGCCGAGGGAAAGTTTGTTAACTGATTTTCTTCTTAATATGTAAATTACTTTCTTATCTATATTCGATCTAAGCTAGTAGTGCCTCAACCCAATGAAGCGTACTGGTGCTTTTACCTGCTGATTGACTTGGGTCAGGTGAAATTATCATTACGAGAACACATCAGGATTCCCCAGAGCTTCTACTTGCCAAGGCGATACTTTTCGTGGCCTTTAAACTTGGTTGTTTATTTTAATGCTCTCATCAGTGGAAACTAAGGAAAATGTTGAGCCATATGATAGCCATATGTTGAGGCAGTCCATATGGTTGAGCCATATGTTGAGGCAGTCCACACAAAACTCCAGCAGGCTTGTAAAGATTGAAATGGACATTTCTTTACGTGGAAAATATATTGTGTAGAAGCTGCACGAATTTTGTTACTGTGATAAGTCCCAGCCGACTAAACAGCAAACACTTCGTCACTGGACCGGATGAAAATCTCGGCAAATTTCGTCGAAAATTTTGTCCTTTTTGGAATTCCATTTCTTGATGGTGTGATACCCACAATTGCCTTGAGGAAATTGTTTTGTCCTAATGATAGCGCTTATAGACATTAAAAATTTTTTTTCATGCACCCATCAATTTTTTCAACAATTTTTTCGATGGGGAGAGTCGTGGATTTAAAGGTCGCAATTAGATCCTGTGCTACATTAAATACTATTATTGAATTAATGCTGGTACTTACCCGCCTTAAGGTAAGAGCTTTCCTATAAAAAGTATATGCAACACGCAGCACTAATTTTAGAGTAACTCTTTCAGTTACATCGCGGCTGAAACTAGTTGAGCTCGAGGGTTAAGCCTTAATGAGGCATCCTGCATTTTTTTGTCTTCTGAAATTACAGGAACTCTCCGATTCCTGCATCTCTGTTGATGTCATTTTGATACAAATAAAATATAAGTGCCGCTCACAGCAAGATCTGTATTTGTCTGATTGAAATAATTTCTTATTCTTCAGTAATATTATCACATCGCCTGAAGCTGAAGCTTTTGGTTCTGTTAAAGCATTCGCTTCTGTTAGATTCCAGGGCTTGTACTTTAATTTTTTTAAAACAGTGCTTGAAATTGATAGCTGCCGACGTTTTCATATCAGACATATGCGTGCGGTAATGAATGAGTTGTATTTTTACCGCTTGGAAATTGTTGTAGTCGAACGATGAAAGTCATAATTATGTGTACAAGCTTCAGTGAAAATTGGCAACCAAATTGTAAGTGCTTTATCCCAATGATTTTAGTAAATTAGCTGCCTGTCTGTTCTCAAAAAGATATATTGTCAAGACAATATTGTGCCATGAGCTTATGTGTTTAGTTCACATGCATGAAAATCTGAAGTGGAAACGGACATTTGTGAGCGAGAGTTACTTAAATATTGGTAGTAATTACCGTAGAGTTTTCACCTTGCCCGGTAACTCGCATTTTAGTCGTTGGTGACGCGAGCTTTGAGACAATCGAATACTATAAAAGAAAAAAGGCTGATTAGATGTTGTATTAAGTATTCTCACCACAAAGTATAGGAATAAAATTTTTGTCAGGCCTGCTTTCGCTGTTGGGAGGGATAAATTTATTTCCCACTCTTTCGTTCACTTAGGGTTAAGTATTGAAGCTTGTAAATTCCACAAGATATAGCAAGACTAGGTAGTCATCGATATCAGTGCACTTATGGAAAAACCTTAATACAAGAATAATATTATTCAAACATATGATCTGACACGCGATTAACTGGAAGAAATGAATAAATTTTTTACTAGCGTTGTGGGATGTCAGATTACTGTTTCTAGTGGTTAGTATTCATCCATATCAATTATTACCGATAAATTTAGTGCATAAAGAATACAACTAATAATCTAGGACTCCGCGTTATGGAGTCTCTGTACACCCATAAAACATAGTCATCGCTCAATAATATGCACAGTGCTCACCCTCTTAAAATAATTGTCCGGTAGCTTGCACTATTTAGCATTTTGCCCTGATGTAGCCGGTATGTTCAAGTATTTTAAAGCTTCATCTTATTGCTCGACACAGAAAATAAACTTTAGCTCGAAAGCCCAAAATAAATGCATTTGAGATACTTTTTGCCATGTCCTTTGTTATTATGTTGTTACAGAAACGAATTGCACCAAGCCTTATTGACATCTTTCTCAGTGACTTTGTGAATCATTTGGATTGGCCTAGATAGCAAACTGTAGACAAGATCGAAGAAAATACACAGAGAAGAAGGCCGAAGCAAGTACTCAGAGAGATGAAAGCCAAAGTTTGAATGTCTGGGCAAAAAGTGAAAGAATGCTACTGTTCTGTACATCCATTTTGTGATTTGAAGCTGAGACTTATAACCGTTCAACCTAAGAAATTACTTCGCTGAAAACACCATACATAACAATCCTGAGCAAAATTATCTAAGATACAATGCTACTTTCGATTCACTAGATGAAATATATTTCCTCTACCGTCAAATTTAGACGACGAGCTTCAGAAGCTTCCTGTTATCACACAGTAGGACGATACAAATACTTCGAGTGATTCATGGTGTATTATCGCCAATTTCATGCGCCATCTTAATGTCGGGATAAATTCCAATATTCCTTGGAAATATCTTAGATGAAACATTTGTCGTGAACGTACGTAGGTATATACTGATGAAATTTAGAGCGTTTTAAGAATAAAGCAGAAGCTAATTGGAAACCCTGTGTTCATGTATGTCGAGAACATTAAAACTTTAAGATAGAAACACCAGCAGCAACGTTATGAGCAGCTGCAGAGGACGCGTGGGAGTGCAGCAGGTGTTTATTTACCCACGTTCCTTCCAACGCGTTGTGGCTGTAGAGCGGCCTGCCAGCCTGCTTCTCTGGCCTGCCTCTCTGGCCTGCTTCAGGCACCTCAACTCACCACATCCAAGCTGCCTGGCCTGCCTCTCTGGCCTGCTTCAGGCACCTCAACTCACCACATCCAGGCTGCCTGGCCTGCCTCTCTGGCCTGCCTCGTGCACATCAACTAACTACATAGAGATTTTCAGACCTGAATGAGCTCCTCCCACAACCCCACAGACAGGCTAACTGAGAAAAAGCCCCGTTCTGGCAACAGAACAATAGTCCCATACTGACACTTGCATGGAGGCCCGACACTCTGGCTACAAAATAATATTTTCTACTGACGAGAATCAATGTCTAAATATGCACTTTGACCTTGCGAAAGGGACTTTCTCGTCGCATTTTAATAACACAGTAACACAGACCCGGCTGCAACAAGCGGACGGCTTCGAGCGAACAACTACGAGCGATCGCGAGAGGACGCCGCCTCCTGTCTGGGTAAAGTTTCCTCTTAGTTTGGCCAATTTCAAACCTTCAATTGTAAAAAAGTAACGAAGTCAGAAAACCAACAAACATTCACTCAAGTGTAAGTTTGTTACGACACTTAATGATAATTGCATCCAAGTACCCAACGCCCACATTAAACAGATTATGGTTATAAACATGCTGGGTGTGGAGTCCAAATAATCCATTTTTCTAAGTCCCTTCCAAATGCCGTCAATAAAATGAAAAAATCTTCATTACAAATGGAAAGCGAAACAATAGTTTGTGTAGACTTTTGAGACAGCTCACTCTTTGGCGACGCTGCCCTCTACGTCGATGTCATCCTTGGTACGCATTTGGTACAGACGTGTAGCTTTTTTGACGACCTCTACTGAAAAATAAGTGAAGACCGTTTCGAGAGAGTCAATCAAAAATTCTATCATGGTATTACACTAAATTGTGCAAACTTTCCATTCGATTACGCCACGTGCAAAATAGTACATTGGATCGAGATCTAGGCAGTCTGGGGCCTCTAAACGGGACTCGAGCGTGTTGAACAAACTATTGAACTTCATCGGATTACTTCCCTTCATTGAAGTAATCAATAACTTACTTCTATTCATCTCATACATCTTGTATTGGGAGAGTGTAACTTAAGAAAATTGACATGGGCCCTAAAATACTACTCTGAAAAAAATTGCTAATAGTTTTCGAATTGACAGAAAGAGATCATTTCCGTTTTCAGATACTTTGAAAGTAAAAAGGGAATTTTTCTTTCATCTAGGTTTCAGTCTTACGAATGTGTGCCTGTGTACTCTGCAGAATAATGCGTACGTGGGAGAGTGTGATGTATGTACGGTGCATTCGAATTTTATTGTTTCATCACCGCAAAAAAAAAGTTTCCTTTTTCAACCAACCCTCATTTTTTTCTAGTTTACTTGCATAATTGGGAAGAAGAAAGAATTTATTACTCAACATATGGTTATGAGTGCGTGTGTGGTTTTGAATGCACGTTGCATGCAGAGTAAGAGCTAAATATTTGAATTCATGGCGTATCCTGCAAAATAATTTCCGAAATATTTTCAATATTCATTGGTAAGCGGTTAACTCTACCAAAGTTTAAATTTGTGAGAGAACAAACTCACCGCCATTAGCGGAGGCATTACTCAAAGTAGTTAGGCAAATTTCAACAAAAAGTTCATCGATTATCTGGAGCTCGTTTCAAGTCACATTGACACTAAAAAGATTATCAAAACTCACAATGTGGATTCTAAGTATCTGTCAGAGTACTATGGATTGATCCTTGCTTTGTTAGGACGAGTAAGGCATTGGAAAAGAACAATAAGTTCGGCTTGTATTATCTACTCTGAATGAAAAAGTTCCATTTCGAGCGATGTGTTGAGTGTCGTAAATACTGAACGGAGTCTGTGACGTACAGTGATGCATGAGAAGTTCCGAATGAAATGTACTTGCACAATTATAAAAGTTTTATTTCATTCTGTGTGCCAAGAAAGAGTTGGAGTGTCGATAAAGAATATTTTACTCGCATAAGAAATTATTTTCCTGCCTAAAAATGCATGAGCTTATTTCGAGCTCATAATTGTAATATTCAACACCATACGATCAAGTACTGTCTGTTCAATTTAACTCTTTTGAACGTACCAAAATTTGTCGTGAAAAGAGATTAGTTCATTTTTTCACGAATTGATGAGCGTAAATCGGCCAACCTATTGCGTGCTCCTACTGTTCTGATGGGCCTATTTCATTCCTGCTCCTTTCAGGGGAGTCTCGCGAAGTGTGATGTGGCAGGGAGGAGGGAAAAGCGAGGAGGGAAANGGGAGGAGGAAAAAGGGAGGAGGGAAAAGGGAGGAAGGAAAAGGGAGGAGGGAAAAGGGAGGAGGAAAAAGGGAGGAGGGCATGATTGGTAGTTTGGTAGCCACGTTTCCTACGCGGCAAGTCCAAAATTTCGATAGTAAAATGAAGCACAGCTTGCTGGAACTTTGGTTGGACTCTCCGCCCTGCTTGTCAGCGTTGCATGGGAGAGTATGACGGTAGGCTTAATTAATTTCATTCTATGCATGCAACATTGAAGTGTGACGAAGAATTATGTAGGACAAAATTGACGTTCATTTGATCCAGCCACTCTAATGCGGTAGTGTCGTAAATAGGATAGTGAATGCAGCATCGTGAATGAACGTAATTTGATGGAAATTAATTGACGTATTTGATAGAATACGACATGACAGTAGTTTGGTTTTAACACAGTATTGTGAATAGTTGATTTCAAGTGAATGAATGAGAAACTGTTCATTTGTGACTCGTTACGCGCCTCACTAGACTGCACCTGCTCGTCCACTCGGAAAATGAAATTAATTTTAAGAATATATACAGTAGGTCCCGTTATTCTTGTTGGGAAGCGTTATTTTTATTGGGAAGGTCATAGACAAAGTTGGTGCTGCTGATCGCTCGTCAGAACGCAAGTCGCTGGCCACCAATTGTCAGCCCCTGCGCCGCAGCTCCGGGCCCGCTGGCGGCTGCAGACGACGCAGCCTCCGACGCGTGCGGCCGCCGCTGAGGGGTCGGCACGCGAGCGGCGGCAGAGGTCGCAGATGGCACCTCACCGAGTCAGGTCAGGCACTGGAGGTCAGTGTAGCTCTGGCGCTGGCACAGAGCGGGTTGGATCGGTGGGGGTGTGATTGCCTTCCGCTTCCAGCACGCGACTACCGATCCCACGCTTTTCTTTGTTCTCAAGTTCCCGGTTATGAGAAACTCACTTCTTAAAAGAACCGAGATCCGCGTGTCTTTAAGTTCAGTGAAAGAACAAGCACTGTTACATGTCCTTGAAACTTTCGGAGCGATTCTTTGTGACTGAAGAAAAACTATCTCGTAGCCGTGATACGGTCGGAAAGGGACATTATTTGCATAATAACGTGGAGCGGCGCTCCGTTTCTTCGCGTAAATTGAATACTTGTCTCGCCCCTGGCGAAGATCGCGCGAGCTGCTGCAGATCGCTTCTCGAGATCAGGTATTGCTCTCATTTGTTCCCTTTGTGCGGACCCGGAACAAGGTCTGGGCTGCCTTGTACTGGATTCTATTTGCCATTTTTAATTGTTTTTGTTGGCATTCTGCAACAGCGCGGTAGCGTGAAATGAGACGAAGCAAGAAGGGTAATGCCGTAAGATGAATTTTCGACCATGTGTTTTCGAGGATCGATTTGGCAAGCATCGTTGAGACAAACCTTCTCATCGCTGAAAACCCACTCTTGACTTCTTTGCTCGGTCAACGAAATTCAACAAAAGTTCCAAAAATAGTCCGTACGCGATCTCAAACCCACGAGAGTATTTTATCACTAGCCACGGAGACATATAGATCACGGTTGGCTGCTGCACCAATCGTCCTGTTAATGCACTGGTTTTTCCTCAAGGCTTAATGGGTGAGTTGGTTGCGGCAGTTTGTCCTGTCCAGTCCGGGAAGAATGGTAGGCAAATTATAACAGTTTGCTCATCTCTAATATTAATCTTTCAACAAGAGTCTTGCCTGCTGTATGCAGTTATTAGCGTACGTAATTTTTAAACGAAATCATCGTGGCACTCCCGCGATCTGAGATAGTCTTCTCTAGTTTATTTTTGGATTAATTTAAATCACAGAATTACTCGAATGCGACACCGTAACACCGAGTCTGTTGCCGTGTCTTTACTGATAATCGCCTCTTGAAACTGTTTCCAGTTGATTCAATGTAATCCACTTCCTTGTTCCTTATAACTCAATGCTAGTTATGTGTTTGAAGGTGGCATAAAGACACCATCTTGCGTTATGATCGTATATTACATTGCCAGAAGTTTTTTGTCCCGTTAAGAAGAACTCGTTTGTTTCCTCTCAGTGTTGTCCATTTAAGAAATTGCCGGTAGGAGGTTCAGGCAAACTGACGTAAATTTGAGACAATTCTAAGCGGGTGCCTCTCGATAAGATGAAGCTCTATTTCTCACGCTAAATGAGGGCAGTTAGGTCATTTCAGGACAAAGGCTTAAGGTAAGCCACTTCATGAAGAGTGTCCCAGTCATGCACAATCCAGACAGGAATTGGTGTTCGTGAAAATGTTTCAATCATCGCGGAAAAAATAATAAACCATTCAGAGGACCATCTAAGGGGATGAGGCCCTACCGCTAAAACGCCATTTTTCCGGTTTTCCTTCTATACGGTCATAAGAATACGGGGTGTAATTTGTACAGAAGGCAACGATTCGCTAATCATTGCCCGATTGATTTGCCGAATGACTTCTTAATAAGAGAGAAGGCTGTTCGTTGTGGTCTCCAGAACTTTTGGTATCTCAGCATCTTCATTTCTTTGATACAATTCTTTGTGATTGTTAAGCGCTTAATTTCTTCCCGATAGATTTTCGTTAATCTTCCTAAGCGATTAAAGATTCGTAACACGACACCGTAACACAACACCGTAACACAACACCGTAACACGACACCGTAACACAACACCGTAACACGACACCGTAACACGACACCGTAACACGACACCGTAACACCCAAGCGATCGAAGATTCGTTGCACCACATCGAATTTTTTCAATTTCCCCATAAAACTGGACGGTTGAATGACGACGTTAAAATTAACGGAATTTGGAGGGCCGAAATTTCAAGACGAAAATCACACGATGATGTTTAGTTCTCTTTTCGAGTCATAATTTTGCCTTTAATGATTTATATGAATACTTAGGTTTGCTTATCCATCCATATATTCATTTACCTACTTGTATTACTGCGCAAACAACGACGCACTAAAAACTTGAAAAGTCATAATTTTACCTATTTCTGCATCCCTAATTTGAAGTTGCGAGCGTCGTCCTCGCTGCAGTGGAGGTCCAAAAGACCGCTGATGCAAAGCACAGAGCGTTAGTGCCAGTCAGGAGAAATATTTTCTTGCAATTAAAGTAAATTTTATGCATTCGAGTAAAACTATTATGGGATTGAATTTTCGGTGCATTTTTCTCACATGAATGTTAAGTTAAATTCATTCGCTGTCATATTGATTTTAGATACATCTGAAATAGAGTAGGTAATTTACTGAACTTCTGCATTATGGTTTACTGTTTAGATGTCTAATGCTCTCTGTATTTTTTCATTAGCTGCTCCACGAAGAATCTCTGATATCAAATGTTTGTTAATGATATTACTATTGAAAATCATTTTTAATGTTTAATAATAATTTTCACGTTGAGACAGTGCTTTCAAGTAACGACTCAGTCGACACGATACTGTAATTTAATAACCGGCTAAAAATTCTGCGAACATTATTTTCTGTATCACAACTTAGGTTAGCAAAAGACCACTTTCGCAATAAGGGAACAGCAGCATCAGCGTTTGGGAACTGTTCTCAACAGCGATGTTCAGCTCACACACGTGCAGTGTTCGTCCTCCAGCTGCTACGTTTGACATGCGCTGTGTTTGTCAGTTCGGTCGCAATTTTCCTCATGTTAACCAAAGTGTCCATGTGTCTCCGCAATAGCTGGGAACGGGCGATCCCAAGATCTCCATGTTGTGAGACCGACACTCAGGAGAGACTGAGACGTCTTCAGTAAGTTCGCTGAGTTTACATTCCGAATTCCGAATTTACATTTTGTGATGAGTTCCGAAAGATCTGCTGCTTGCAGTCCTAAACATCGCTCAACCTAAAAAAAGCAGCTAAAATTTCATTTGTCTGTTGGATATTCGAAAAGAATTTTCACACACGCCGCTTGTTTCGATTACGTCGAAGACATTGCTTATCGTGCGCTAATTCTATAGCTCCTGGAGCTTCGGATTACGGCTCCGTAAAAATGATTTATTGGGTGTACCCTTGAAATGTTAGGCCAAAATTTTGGTTCCAAGTGATTAGGGAGCAGAGAAAGTTTCATATTTTCTGAACCAACGCGTGTTTGCCGTTTAAGTCGTAGTATTTACGATAATCTACCGTGTGTTTCAAAGAATCAATTAGATTCAAAGTCACCATTCATGGGTGATGAATAATTACGGAACATTTGGCGGTGAGGTGAAGTCATCGAGTCTGAGTTTAAATTGCTACGAAGAATTAAATTTCAAATAATATCGTTCGTACGAACACCTTGCCTGTTTAGTGGCAATTGTAGTTACGCTGAGCGGTGCAAACCGTTAGGAACTTCAACGATTTCGAACTTAGCCCGAGGAATGCAAGCACTCAATTTTGGATTATCATGAGCTCATTAACCGCATGATTATTCCGAAGTAAAGTGTACAAAACAAAAAATTGTACGGTTATTTTAAAGTACAATGCGCCAATTACTTAACTGCATCGTTATCTAGAAGCAAAATGGATAAAGTATATAATTACATGATTATTTTGAAGTACAATTTGTTAATTACATTACTGATCAGTTTTTGTAAAGTAAAATCAGTTTATTACGTATTTGCCGATTATTTCAAAATACAATGGGTCAATTACGAAATCTCAAAGGTTATTTTAAAGTAAAAATGGCTAATTACAATATTACTCAGTTATTTTAACTTGAAATCTCTCTCTCGCGGTTGCAACGTTATTGACGCCGTGAGTGTGACCAGAAAAGATGCGGTCTCTGAACAGACCGCTATCGTCAAATTGGAAAGTAACGAGATATTCTAGGATGTGCTTGCCTGGCAAGTCTTTCACCAGCACACGCATGCGACGGAAAAACCGCACCGTACTGCTCTGCATGTCGCTATGTCGAACGGGCAAATCTACGTTCCCTCTGTCTCAGAAAATGATTTGATCACCAGAGCTTCAATCATATAATAGACGGCAATATGCAGCACAGAATGAGGTTGGCGCCCGCGTGTCGAAAACCAATAAACGCGCGAGTATTGACGAGCTGCTCTCTCATTGGTTGAGTCCATCGCAGTACTCTCTTATATCTGCCAGTGTTCAGCTCCCATTAATAAGGTTATTACAGAGAAAAATGTCTGCGTTCGTTAATAGCAGGAATTGTGGGCATTGTGAAAATGTAAGGAGTTTTTTGGAGTACATTTAGCTCATGCACTTCAATATTCATTTTTCAAAGTAGGTCCAGGAATAGTTTTAGAACGACACGTACTGTTGTTTATTTGGTTTATTCTTTACAAATACGTAATACATACAAAAATAATAGACTAAAACACTATGTACCATGCCATATTTCCCTCACATCTTGAAATTTTAGAAACTATGTTCGAGGATGAATATCATTATCGCATGCCCAAGAATGCTAGCTTTCTGAGGTCGTATGTACCATTTCTCATGAACTATAATTGCTGCTCAATCAAAAAACCGAACTTCATTTTTCGATTCAGGAAATTCCTGACAGAACGCGCCCATACGTCACATTGGCTGTATGTGAAAAAGTTAGTCGCGAGTAGTCCGATGGCAGAGGTGGCTGAATCGCTTATGAAATGTACTCAGTGGTTCAGAAATCGATTTAAAGGAAATGCCGAGCTTAAAATAGAACGAGTTTCTTTTCGAAAAATGCAAACGCAAACGAGTTTCCCGAAATAGAAGGAGATTGAAAAACCGAGGGTAGTAGTGAAAAATCTTTCCGGAAGTTACCCATAGATGAATTCAATGTTTTTGTCTAATTGCACATATTATTTCAGTTATTGAGTATCCACACATCAGTGTTATTGTCGCACTTAAATGCAGTTTCTGTAACGCTCAAGAAAAAAGCAATACAAGCCAAAAAACTTCAACAAAATCAGATGCAAAAAACTGAATTGAATTAGGGAGTATCAACTTTCTTTCTCACATAATTTATAACGCTCCGTTTTCTGGGGTTAGTGTATTTCTAATGAAATAATTGCATAGTTACTACGAGATAAAATTTATTCACAAACTATTCTAGGAAACTTCATCAAAATTTAACATGCTTCCAAAACACAGGTTCAATATTTGAGCGAAAACATAAGACAGGTTGTAAAAACAGCGCCAATTCAGTAATAAGAAAACAAACATTGAAGAATCTTTTTGAGAAACTTGGCAATTTTGAAAACTTTCATCATTAGAAATAATTCTCGAACTTGTGGTAGCCAATGCACGTACAAATAATATTCCAAGGTAGCAATTTACAGTGAAACTCAGTAATTTTACCAAATCTGATCGAATATTGGGAATGAATTGACATGTTCAGAATTCTAAATGAGTAATCGATAATCAATGCCTCAAGCTGCTGGTGATCGCTACGAATAATTTTAAAGCGAATCAACGCTCCACAGCATAGCATCATGAATTTACACTTGTAAAATTGAAGTTGGTATACTCCAAGGGCTAATGTGTTGATCAATACAGATCAATCGGCGTCTGTGACTGATATGCTTGTGTATATATAACACGCTGCATTTATTTTAACGAAAGCTAACGTATTAACCTCTCTAAACCTTTAAAATATTGCTCATATTCAGTGGCAAATAAAAACCGAACTCTGCTTAGCTCAACCCAACCTAGCGGTGTCGCTCCTACTCATCTTGGCTTCCTTCTAAATTCCAGTCAAGATTTGTTTAGCATTGTTAACAAGCCTCCATCAGCAGATGTTACGGTGACTAAACACAATAGAACGAAGACATCCCTGTTTAGTGGAACCTAGTCGGGCCCACGGCCTACCAAGCCGTTACCTGAGCTACAACATCATATTTACACTCCGTACAATACAAGAATCGAGTTCTTACCTGAGCTACAACATCATATTTACACTCCGTACAATACAAGAATCGAGCCCTTACCTGAACTACAACATCATATTTACACTCCGTACAATACAAGAATCGAGCCCTTACCTGAACTACAACATCATATTTACACTCCGTGCAATACAAGAATCGAGCCCTTACCTGAACTACAACATATTTACACTCCGAGCAATACAAGAATCAAGAACTACAACATCATATTTACACTCCGCACAATACAAGAATCAAGAACTACAACATCATATTTACACTCCGTACAATACAAGAATCAAGAACTACAACATCATATTTACACTCCGTGCAATACAAGAATCGCGTCATAATTTGATCAATATGAGAGGGCAGGGCCCAGGCCGCGCTCCTGGTGCGGGTGCTTGCTCTGATGAGCGTCGATTGTTCCTTATTTCCCAGCAGGCCTCGGGAGGAGCAGGCAGCTTCTCTAATGGCACAACTCAAGCAGTTGTGAATTTTGTGATGTCTTGCAAGTTTTGCAAGTCAGTTGCGTCTTGAAAAAGACGTGCAGGTAACTCTCCTGTGTCCTAAGGTGGCAACCAGCCTTGCAGGTTGTGCGGTTCGGGACTTCAACGTTCTAATGACTCGCCCTAATCGAAAATCATTTGTGTTGCCATATTTCTTATCATTTATTTGAATAGTATAATAGTTTATGTCCATCATATCGTGCTGTCATTTATATGTTTTTATGAATCCCCTGTAATATATTCAAAACCTATAGAATTATTCCAGCTAGTGCTTTCCATTACAATCACATCCAATCATTCATTACTTATTGACGAGACGCTGGACTTTGTTTTATCCTAAAAAATTAATGACATGTGTTTACGAGGGAGGCACATACATATATGCTCTCGTATTTTCCAAAAATATTCTTGTTGCCGGTGAGTACATATCTACTGTAAATTGATGTAGACATTTAAACTGATATTAAACTTATCTCAGAAATGATTTTTCCAGAAAAACAAATTTAACCTCATCCTCGTCATGAAGCTCCGCTCGCGATGCTTCCGTCCATCACATTTGTTTTTATTTTATTTTGTTTTACTACTTTTTTCAGTGAAGTTCAGCGGCTCGACAGGCGACGATTTTTACAACGCGTTGTAATTTCTATCCAGACTGACCACATTTCCTTCTCTTACCATGCCTTTCGCAGCTTTGCATGCGCCGTGTGTAGTGCCTAAGTATTACTTAATTCTCAAATTATTGATGAAGACTGCTGAACGTTTTACAAAATCGTGTAATTAACTTGAACTTCACTTTCTTTCAAGAAAGCTTATGCATCGAATTCTTCCCAGTAGCTCCTTCTACTTTCAACTCAACTCAACAAGATGTTGTGAAACTGAAATTCTTTTGATGTTATCTTACTACATTTTTTCTCGACCATATTAAAAAACGCTTCATGCAAAAGTTAATTTGTAATATCTTGATCCTTTGTGCATGGGAGCGTCTACCGAATTGGAGGCTTCCGACGATGATTGTGTTTTTCAATCGTGATAAGAAATGGGGTGTGTGTCACATGTCTTTGGTGTGAGACTGGAGTCTGAGGCAAGGGTACGCTAGTTTTTTATTTGATTTTACAGTGTACTGAGAGTGGCAAATCCGCAAATGCTGGATTAAAGTGTTTGATTTCCAGTAGTAGATGTTAGCATCTTAATAAGAGGGCTGAGGAAAGTCCGGATATTGGGGAAAAGATGTGCCATAATGCAGAAGTACTTCAGCAAATACAGTTCGAATCCGCTGTGGTTGTTGACATGCAATGCCGGATCACAAATCTGAAATCTGGCACAAAAATGGTCGTAAATCTTAAATTTGACCTATACATGTTGATAAATTTAAATTCTAGCTTAGATATCCTAAGTCTTAAATTAGCCTTAAGTCTGATCTTAAGTCTAATAGGTGGCCTAAACGAGACACAAAGTTTTAAATCTAGCCTAAGCCTGACACATATGTAGGCTTAATTAAATCTCACTTAAGACTGGCTTCAAGTCTTGAATCTGACCTAAGACTGTTCCTAACTCTGAAATCTGGCCCAAACCTTACGTCAAGTTGTAAATCTGATACCAAATCAACTGGTTGTGAGACATGATATAATATTTAAACATTCGCGATGTTTTTCTCTGCAAACGCAAAAATAGGTAAATTCCTTGCCAAGCACGAGGCGCGGGGCTATGTGCATAATATTGTTTCATTATTTCTCTGGCTTACTAAAGGAAATAATGAGAGTCACTCATTATTTCCTTTCATAATTCGCCTCCAGATTGTGCAAGACGCTGCATGCGCTGCACCGTCCGGAGCCAGAATACCAACATTACCGCTATTAACTTCCATTAGTTATCATTTTTTCCCTTCAACGACAGTAGAGTGGGACAATTCTGAAGTTACCGAGTCCTTACTCCTTTAACCCATTCACGAACTATCTCGAGGTACGTCGCGGCCGTGGTTGTTGCATTCACACGGTCCGTGTTCCCGACACTGACCGTGTGAATGTATGTAACAACCACGGCCACGAGATATCTAGGGGATAGTTCGTTGAGGGGTTGAGTCACAGAAGCTCTAATTCACGAAAAAAAATTTGAAACTCTTGATAGTAATTCCAGAATTTATGCTCTGTATCACTAATTTACAATCGTCGCTCATCGTACCTGATTTCCAATTGACGTCTAACCAACGTTTGCTTATCGAGAATCAGAGTGCTCTTCCACAAAAAAGTCGTTGACGGAACCACTTTTGGTTCGAAAACAAGACTCCAGTCCTCCCATAGTATTTTCCTGTGAAAGACCTTCTTTGTGCGAGAAAGGTATATTTCTCCCCCTGAAGTTCATGTTGACACTCAAATATTAGCGGAACCATAAAAATCTAGGTTCGGCAGCTCATTTACGAAAGGACTCGTAGCCTGTAGAAGAATTCATCATAACTCGGGGATAGAATAGACTCAAAAACATAAAGCAAACTTAAATAGTCGTCAGTTCAAACGAACCGTGCTGTCTTGTTAAATGAGCTGCTACATTTAATGCCATTAATGCAGACCTTAGAATTAAAAATATATGTAATTTAATACTTCACGGGCAGGTTTCAGAAATAGAACTACAACGAAGACTTTAGTTAGCACAAATCGCAAGGAGCACTCAGGCCCCAGCGATGCCAACAAGTCTGGGAGTCTGACGAGCTGCTGGATTTCCTAAGTGCTTTGACTGCAATCCAGCGGTCTTGAATTCCCGATTATGAAACCACGATTTTAAGGTGTAGAATCTGTACCTTACAGGTTCATGGTAGTCTGCATCAGTACCTGAACACCAGCAGACCTCAAGGCAGCGTTCACCAAAGTGGCGGTTGTGGTTTTGCTTAACGAGGTGTAAATTAATCCTAATGATTAAGATAAAGCGCGGGAGTTCGAGGAATACGTAAGTGGGAACGCAGCTCATAATCCTCTTTAACATTGCGGCCTCGTTGCAGAAATGCCGCTCTGCGTGCCATCCCTGGCAGGGCGGCTAATGGACGCTTCGACGAGAGAGCTTGTGGCGCACCTGGTGTGCTGCAGGCCGCGGCGGCTTGGCGGTTGTGCAGCATGCAGGAGGCGCTAATTGTTACAAGTGTTGCGTAAAGTGCTGTAACTCCTGCGCTGCACGTTACGTCATAAATTGTTACAAGTGTTGCGTAAAGTGCTGTAACTCCTGCGCTGCATGTTGCGTCATAAATCGTTACAAGTGTTGCGTAAAGTGCTGTAACTCTTGCGCTCTATGTATTGTCTTAAGTCGTTGTAAATGTAGTTCTAAAGAGTCTTGGCTGTTACGCAGTATGTTGTGAGTCACAGTGTTTGATGTGTTGTGCAAAGTACTCGATTTTCGTATCGAATTTTGTTACAATTGGGCTATTCGTTTTTAGACATAAGCCCAAACGATCATCCTTCGCAACTCGAGTGAAGGGGTAACTCTCTTCACTCAAATCCTTCTCTATTAAATATAATTCATGGTTTAGGCGCGTGTTCTTAATCAACACACAAGGCTGGGGCGTAGTGCGTTGTATCTTTAGCTCAGCACCCTGCAAAGTGGCTGGTGGGCTTAGAGAGTATTAGGGCAGAGATGAACGATAAGGAGAAATCAAAGTAACACACAAACACAGCAGCCGACCAGAGGGTGAATGACGTGCAACGATTACGAAGGCATCTCGGTCCGAAAACTCTGCAAGGCAGAACGACGACGCCAAATCCCGACTGCAGCCTTTCAGAAATTTGCACTGCAGAGTGAACTTTTATTGACGGCTTATGATACTACTCAGATGAGCATAAGAGCTCATTGGTTAACAAGGATTATCTGTCAGCGGAGGTTTGATGTTAAACAACAGTCGTACGAGGAGCCGCGACTAATAGAATCCCTGCTGACGACATCCAAACTGAGATCAACTACACCACCGGCCTCGCGCAGTGTAAAAAAAGGTGTTTTTCAAGGACTAGAAAAGAAAGTTGCTAGTGCTGGAATCCGCGGATGGTAATGGCTCTAGTGCAGACAGCTTAAGATATCTTACGATCAGACCTGCCTCAAACCTGAGCATTTGTCTGCTTTCTGAAAGATTTTCTTCTTTTAATGGTATTGGCTGCATTAATTGAAAAATTTGAAAGATTTTTCACTGAAGGGAATTTCATTATCATAGAAACGAGAACAAATTTACTAGGTAAATTTACTTGGAAAATGATAATCATTCAAACGGAACTTCCTCTTGATGTAAAATTCCTTCCCTTCAAAATTCTAAAAGTGTTTTGCATGCAAAGCAACGTAGATAAAAAGGTGCAGCCTTTAGCAACGCGGCACAATGATCACAAAGAACTGTCTAACATAAATTTTGAAAGAAATTTTAGGCCTTAACCACATACCGTTAACTCTAATTGGGAAAGAGAAAACAACAATTGTTTTCAACGAAACCTACTAAACCGCTTATCTGGGGGCTCCCTAGTGCACAGGAAACGTGTTCCGCTCTCAACTGGGCAGTGAGGGTTCGATCTCGGTAAAGCAAATGGATTTTTAAGCAACTACGAAGTGCATCTTATCGAATAGAAAACTTAAGCCGCACTTTCCTCACATCACTAGGCATTGAAAACTCCACGATGTAATCGATGTCAACTATGTTGGAATTAATAGAAGCCTCTTCATCAACTTACTAGACATTAGAATGAAATTAGCGCCCAAATTATCACTGACCAGAATAGATGTCTAAAGACACAGCTGAAGAAGTGAACGTAGCAGATGGAGTTTTATTTCAGAATAGGAACATCAAGCCAACTCAATCATTTTTGTTAAACTCTATGACTTAAAAATCAGCACCCATGCAGAGTATATGCATGCATGGGTGCTTGCTTGTATATGCATGCATAGATACATATACAAGCACGACTTTGGTCCACAAATATATCACGTAAAAAAATCGTATTTTACATCAGGGCAGTTGCGTTGACTTGACATCGTCTCGCGACTGCAACAGATGTCGCCGTACGAACCTGCAAATTTGAATCTGAGGCAGGATTCCATAAGAAATTGTATCACTGCACATCCGAGTCAAAGAAAGACGGGCATGGCACCACCTTGAGACGGAGCTCGGCCCTGCGCCCCCAGAAAATCTTCGTAAGTCTTCGTCTGCAGTGTCGCCGAGGCTGCGCTGGAGAACACGTCTCCGTTAGCGGCAATCAGAACGTATCGACTTCTGGTCACACACGCCTCCTGGTGCACGGTCTCGGGCAGAAATTTATTGGCACTCCAACTGATAAGTGATTGGCACAGAGATGCGCTCTGTCTGCCGTAATCGTACAGCAGGGCATGGAACTCTTTATAGGATATACTAAAGCAGCGTCGCTCAAACGCTCCCAATAAAAGAGGCGCTCGAAGAGCGGAGGCAGCTTTCGTTCCATGAAATTCTCGTGTAACAGATATTGCACAGCTCCTCGTGTGCATCAAATATGTGATATTTTGTGACTCTGTCAAAAAATGTCTCCTTTTATAATTCCGCGCAGTTTTTTATGAATTCTTAGTTTGGGATACATGTCCACGTAATTTAAAAGTGTGAATTATCCTCCAATAAATTTGGAATGAAACTAGAAAAAAATATATCAGAATTTTTTTGGAGCAAATGTATGAGACAGAACAAGCTAATCTTTTTTACATAGACTTAAATACTGGTATTGAATGATGCAAAATTCAACGCTTTCAGCGATCGTATTGCCTCAGTTCATCTAACACTCGTATTGATTCAATTCATTCATCATTCGTATTGCCTCAGTTCATCTAACACTCGCATTACCTCAATTCATCAACACTCATCCATCCAAACCTAAGTCAAGGTGAAACTTGATTCTTGTCACTTCTTGTTTACTTCGAACGTAACTATGGCACCAATGCAGCAGCCTTTTGTTCTTTCTTTACAGTGAACCTCCTTAAATTAATCTCACAATTCAGTTTACCAAATCCGTCCATATCTTTGCTCTACTTGTGTTATCTGCATCTTAGTGTTTTACACTGAATTAGCCTGTGTCATTTCAAACCTCATTTTCAAAAGTTTCAAACTGGACGTTTGTCCGACCCTTCTGTGAATAAGTTTTCTTTACTACACAATACACAACAGTTTGAGAGAAGCACACCATAGCTCATTTGATCGTTCTGCACCCTACTCTACGTCTGATTATCTCTTGTGTTCCTCCATTTTCTATTGCTACATTGCCTTGTGTATTGCCCTACGAAGTGTGTCATAAATTGGAGTCACTAATTGTGCCTAACTTGCCCCACAAATTTCGTTTCAGATAATTGCACGTTGAAGAGTAAGTCTATGAATTTCTTCGAGCTCGTGTACTTCAAATTATGAAAGCTAAAGCTTGAATTATTGTGGAGATAACTATTACAACGCCTGAATGGTACACAGTTGTACTGACGATTAAATGACAGAGTAAATCTCTTTGAAATATGGCCAGGATTTATCGGCTGTTTAAGGTTACCATTCCTGAGAGCTAAGTGCTTGAATTGCTCCAACTCCAAAGAAGATTTCGGCCGAAGAACTCGCCCAGAAGATGATCGACCGTCGACATCTTTTAATATTATTGAGCGCCCTCATGTCACAAGCAGTTGGTGAGTATTGTCTTTAATTTTATTGTTTTTAACTCAATATTAATGCTAAATTAAGGAGTGTAAGTTTAGTATATGACAACCGACCGTACATCTTTCCTCAATTAATGAGTCATGACACTTCACGACACGTGAGATGTCATACGAAAAATGCCTTGTGTAAGTAAGGCACTCATCACTTTCCTCGTAGAGAAACAGGCCGTACACTCACTTCTGAGTAATAAATTACATTGCACAGGATGTTTGTGAATTCTAATTTTTGAATAAAGTCATCAATATGTACCGATAGTCTTTCAAACTACGAAAAATACACTGGTCATAACAAGTTGGGTTCTTTTTCACTACAGAATCGATTACGATGAAATTTCATTTTATTGAGTCCTTTTTCATGAATGACTGGCTCCCTGCGAGCCTCTCAGGGGGCACCTCTCCCGACTCCGCCTCACCCCTCGCTTAGGATACAAAAACTTCAAGGTTTTGCCCCTCCAGTTCTCTTAACTAATGAACTCAAGATTTTGATGAGCCGCAATTTCGCGTCTGCAAAACTGAGGAAACATCAAGCTCTTACAACGCAAAAATGTCAACTTCAGGATAAAAAATGAAAAAACTAAACATTTTCAGTCCAGAATTAGACGCATAATGTCAATAAAATATGAATTATCGTACGCTTAAATTCAGTTGATTGATTTTTCAATTTCATTAAATTTTCTGTTGTACGAAAACATCTAATTTAACAATGGAATAAAGCACTTCGAAAAAAATACAGGAATCAAATTACGTATATTATTTTTTGATTATTCTAATTCAAGTTTCCACGTTAACTTCGAACTCCTGATTAGAATTTAGCATTTTCCATAAAATGTGGGGATTATACTCTTCAAATGACACTCATGCCAAAACGAGCCCACATGCGCCTTTAATTAACTGACGTGTGAAGATCAGATGAATAACTCTACATGCGTGAGGTACACGTAGTATAATAATATGTACTTTATTTTTATGTAATATGTCTCGTCATGCAATACTTCGGCCTAGAAAATTACGGCTGAAAAATTTTGCTGAAGTTTATATGTAGACGAATGACTTAAAATATGGCAGTGGGTTAAATCAAACTTCGAAACCAAACTTCGAAGTAAAATATGGTAGTGAGTGAAACCAAACTTTGAAGTAAAATATGGTAGTGGGTGAAACAAAGCTTCGAAGTAATATAAAGTGATAAAATCCTAACATACTTTCTGTTTCAAGATGTTCCGTATGTAGTATTTAGCATTTTCGAGATCCTGGCTCAATGATGGGTTGAAAAATGCTATTCATCATTAAATATCCTCACATTTTTTTTCTCAGAATCTTCTGTTATGTCGGTTATCAAAAATGTTCTGATGAGAAAATTTTCTCCCAAATAATTTAGAGAACACATCAGCTGGCTGTCAAGTTATACTCCGATAAATAACTTTTATAATGATTTATTTTCAAGATTCATTGAGTTACAATTGCTGCAATCTTTAAATGTTTTAGATGTTTTCAACATACCTTGAATGTTTTCTGGTTTGAATTAGAGTTATCCAGAATAAAGGTTAACACACGTTTCGTATGAAAATAGAAAACATAGTTTACGAGGGTCCAAATTCCGAATGAATTTAAACTTAGGTAAGATGACGCATAAGAATTTTTCATTTATTGGCCATACAATCGTAATTACAATGTTACATTTCATTAGATAGTCCCCACAATTTATTTCATTCATTTCCACCCCGTGTCCAGCCCATTCAGTGTCGTGTTGTCTTCACTCGATGTGTTCCTCCTGATGCAGGGTGCGGTCAGTTTTTAACACCAGCCTTTCCACCGTTTCCATTCGGTTCTCGACTGGTTGCCATCTTATAGAGTCAGCCCAACGAGTCGGTGGTCGTCGTCCGAATGGTACCTTTTTGTTCCGTGGTATCCACAAGGTAGATTAAACATATTTAAAAATAGCTAAACGATTTTCGGCGTTGAGCCCGTGCCCACAGAGCGTATGTGCCGCAGTGCGATTTGGTGTAGGTAAATTACGGTAAACTGCCCTAAGACCAGTGAAGAAATGAAGCATGTGAATATTCTGGATTTTTGTACGGACTGTAGGGAGGTTTCCATCCTCATGAGAAAATCTCTAAAAAGTGCATTAGCCTCTTCCACTTTGATCAGTTAGATCAGCGATAGAGAAGGCTCGGTATTTTAAAGATAGTCTCCACCTTCAACATCAGTAGCATTACCATAAGTGGTCACGATAGCACACTTTAGGATAAAATTGCGTTTTTAACGATTTGGCTGCAGGTGGGGGCTTTAATAAAAAAACATTTTATGAATTAGGTCCTGGGTGCTTGTGATTTCGTCTTTAGACCCTAAACGCTGTGCCCGTGAGTCCACACGTGCTGAAACATCGTCATGTGGACGTCATGTGCGCATTATTATAGGTATTGTACAGTAAAGCCACGCGAAGCTTTTCCAGTTGGGGCCGGCCTCAAAATCACGAAATTTGTCCGTGGAGAGGTTGCCACTTTAACGATTTTTCATCATTCCTTAGAAGGCATCGAGTTTCATTCGTAATGCTCATTTTCAATGGAAAAATTAGGAGAAACTTTCAACATTTGAGTTAAATTGGCTTACCGTACTAAGTGTTAAACATTCATATGAGCTAAAGCTGTTAGAGTGGATGATTGTACCCTGTCAACAGGTCGCTGTCGACGTTAGTTGACACCGTGGTTGTAGCATTCACACAGTCACCGTCGCTCACACAGATCGTGCTACCAGCCACGAGGGCAGTGACCGTAAACAGGTAAATTAACGGACGTCAAAATTAACGAGAGTCAATCCCTATGTCACCAGAGGACAGAAGCATCCTCAAGAAGCCAGATGCTGCTCAGTTTGCGCACAGCCAGAGGGTGCTGCGCGTAACGACTGCGTCTTCTCAAGCAGGGCCGTTGCGAGCGTGGAGACGCCACTTTCTGTCTAAGAAATTAGCATCTCTAAGGCCGTTGTCAACTGCCACCACGTCTGGCTGCTGTGACTTAAATTGCAAGCAAACTGCCTTTAATTTCTTGACGTATTTGTCGCTTTAGTGCCATGTGCTGCGATAGCGTGACAAGTGTGCTAATGAGAGCCAGTTTGTGTGCTTCATGAAGGATTTGTTCGCTGTGTTACGAGCTGGAAAATAAGTTTAAGACTGAGCAGTTACGTCAAGTTTAAATGAATTGGAAAAATCTGTTAAGAAGAAGCCATCATTTTGGATAGTAAATTGATTTATTCCTCATCCTATTATTCAATCTTCGTTAACCGAAATCCATTATAAGCCTTATTAATTGCACCAGCATTGTCCAGGAGAGAAAGCACGTTAACTTACACGTTTAACATATATTATTTCCTTACAACATTAGGACAGCACGGTGCTCACTCACCCGTGAACAGCGAGGAGTCATGCTTCTGCAATGACACTACGAAAGTTTTCGTAGACAGTAATTATCCAATTTCGTATTCACTGCTAATGTTGCTTGCGAAAGAACTATGCTTATGTATCGAGTGGCCACAGGCCTCGCTGTAATAACTAGTTGAGACTTAGGGGCGTTGATAGGCTTTCTTCGCATACGGTCGAGAGTGGCATCTGTTCATTGATTTTGTGGAACGTGTTGAGCGAGCCAGCCGTGATAATGAGCTTCAATATTATCAATGTGCACGAAGGGGCAACAACTCCGAAATAAATGTGGTATAGCAATTCATTCGAAGAAAAATTTATCTTAAGTTGATTAACAGTCATAGTCAATTATCTGCACGCTCTTTGTCTGCGGATGTACTTCGCGTGCATTAATAAATATCTCTAACAAACGGTAAGCAATGTTATTGTACTGTCGTCAAGATTCTCTTGAAACTAGGGTAAAGACCTTAATTTTGCGTGTTGGTTGTGCTAGTGTTATTAATGGGGCGAGAAATTAAATTACGGCCCTGGTAGCGTAATGGCGGAAACGTTATGAAAATATGCGTTGAATGATATTGTGTTCAGAACTCATGAAGAAACGGTTTATGGAGAAACAATTTCACATTTTTAACTAGCCCGCTGATCTGTAAGATTAGGCTTACAAATTTTTTTAATTATGAATTTCTTTAGAGACAAAAAATAAAATTTAAAGAAATACGAAGAGGTCGTAAAATCCCTGCAGTTTCCGGACGATCTCGAGAACAATTAACAAAGTTTTTCATGTTCGCTGAGTCATTCGCGATTTGCAAACGCTTCCGCCTAAACTTCGATGGTGAAATGCAATTACTTGTCAAGCTCTGACAAATCTATTAACGCGCACGCACAAGCAGTGAGGCGTAACCACAGTTCTCGGTCATCCCCAAATCAATCAGGACCATTTTATGAATTATGGAGTTCTATTATCAGTTCGTGCTCTGTCTCCGATGAGAACCGTTGACCAAGTCCTTGATTTCGATTATAGCGGGCCACCGCAAGGAGCTGCCTGTGCGCAACCAAAATTGATGTGTTTACGACTTGTTTTGATTGATGGGGTGGGGAAATGCGTACGGCGACTGTTAATGCGTAAAGTTGGTGTTTTTTAAACGTTTTCGCACAAGTTTATCTTCGTGGGAGTGATCGTTTGTAACGGAGTGTTAGTCAAATACCGAGCGAGGGTTAAACCCAACACGTTATGTCCTAATTTGCTGCAGCGATATTTGCGCATTAGCACGTATGTCGTACGTATATATAGCACGTATGCCGCACCTATATATGGTTGAGGCACGAAAATGTCGTCATACCCAGATGCGACTCCTGTACGTACAGTTTTTTCCTACTTCCACACTGTGTTTCTACTTTACGTCTGCAAGCAAGCATGTCTTTATTAAATTTTTCTTTTCCGTGATGGAAAAAATTAAAACAAAGTCATTATAATATTGCCAATAATACCACAAACATAGAATTTCCACACTTTTTCTGCAACCATGAAGAAAGCTAAAACAAATCAATAATAATATTACAAACTGTTCTGCAAACATGTAATTTTCATACTGCGTTTCTTCTACGGTAGAAAAACTGAACCTAAACATTAATAATATGAAAAATAATACAGCAAACATGGCAATATCAATTTTTTATCTTTTACGATGGAAAAAGCTAAAACAAAATATACAGTCTTTCGGGAGCGTACTCCACAAGTAAATTTATGTTACCACTAATAATTCGGCTATTACTACCACTACTACTACAAGTCTACTACCACTACCACCACCGCCACCATCACCACCACCATCACCACCACCACCACCGGGAGTTTAGAGCTGCACCAGAGGCAGTAGGCCTGGCAGGCGAAGTGATACACAGCTCGCCTGCCTCAGGGGGATGCCAACATTGCATCCAAAGCGAGAGAGCTGAGAACCATCATCTTATATCGGTGATTAGCGATATGTGTCATTCTTCTTGAATGGCTGCTCATCTGCTCAGGTGGGAAAACAGGGTAGAAAAGTTTTGAAAGCGGTAAAGACCAGTTCTTTAAAAAATGCTTGTTTTCGAGTGCATGCTTAGTGTAAACAAACAAAGAAGCTATTGTTTTTGATTACGTATATGAATTTCTTAGCAAACTTTTCTGAACCTTGCTGATCCGAGTGGAACTAATTACTGTGCATAAGACATTATTTATATATATGTATGTTATATAAATCGCTCTTCAATCTCTGTTGACGATAAGAAAAAACTTCAGGAAAATATATTTACATCCCGTAGCATTTTGTGCTTTAGTCATGTGAGGAACTAAAATTCTTACCTCATTAATAGAATGGAAGAGAATTTTCTTTTCCATTTGCGAGTTTGCTCTATTAGGTTTGTTGGGCCCAAACAAGCAAGCGATGAAGGTTGGGCATCATTCACCTCAATGACGCCTCTGTTTCCGCTCCCGGTGCCACCTAGCCAACACGCTCGGCGTAATCAGTTTTCCTGGAATTCTCTGAAAACTTACGAAGAAACTTCAAATTGCGGTCCTCTAAAATTACATTCAAATCAGACATGAATTGAAGAAGTTGAGGAAGTTTGAGCAGTGCCCCCGTCGTGGGAGGCTGTGGTCCCTTCACCTACGTACGTCTGGCGGGTCCTGAGGGCGGCCGGGCGCACCAGGGGCAGACGGAGACACGAGGTGTCGTGCTGTCGAGCATCACTGCCCTCATTTTGGCTCGGTCCCGTTCATTCCAAGAGCTCAGGACTCCTCATTTCTATAGTGTAATTTTTTGATGATTTGATTTGATTAGCTGTTGTCAAAAACGAATTCAATGGCGTGCAGTACTGTAGTTATTTTTCTCTCGGAATATGTTCATGAACTGAACGTATTCTGTACGTTAAACTTCAAGATACTAAGCTTTCTGTTAAAAAAGTGGCGAAATTTAAGGGAACTCATCGTGTAATGTAGTACAGTTAGGCTGTTTTACGAGGTTGTGTCTAATCAAAAGCCAAGTTCATTTGTGTAAACAGAAGAAGTGATTCTAAATTTCTATATATAGTATGTATGAAGAGAAAGGTAAAACACGTATTTGGATAGGAATTTTATTTTCAAACATTTAATGCAGACAAATGACTATGAAAACTATACAACGTATATGATCGATACAAAAAACTACTGAAAACAAAAATAGAATTGTTGTTGCGTGTATAAAATTTCTATACAATTTAACATAATTTTTAGTAGCAATTGTAATTGGACAATGAAAAGTTTATTTAAAATTTATTTGCACCACCTTCACTTACAGTTACAGCTCTTGAATTGTCCTATAAGTTCTTACTAAATATTGGTAGGATTTGAATGGAATCGTAGCCCATTTTTGTTCAACGAACTCTAAATCAATGAGGTTCGTCGGTCGTCTTTCGTAGATGTGACTTTTCGGCTTGTTCCGTGACTTTTCTATTCGATTTACATCTTGTGATTGTCTAGGTTATGTCAGTACTTTGATGTTGTTATTTTTCCCCATACACGAATTTCCTCGGCGGCATGCATGGAATCATTGTCTCGTTGTAACATGCATTCAGATCCAAGATCCAGTCTCTCAGCAGATTTTTTCAAATTATCTTTTAAAATCCTACGATATTTAGGTTTATCTACAGTTCCTTCAATCATTCCTAATATTCCTAGGCCATTAAATGCACAGCTGCCCCATACCAGTGTGCTCCTGCCACCGTGTTCCACAGTTGCAGTGGTGTTCTTCTGAGTGTAGTCCGTTCTATCTTTTTTCTGAACATAAAGGACATCAATACGACCATAAATTTCTATCTTGCTTCTCTCAGACTACAAAATTTGTTTAAAAATCATCATCGTGATTTAAATTTGCTTTTGTTTATGACAATTCTTAATTCTGAATTATGTTTTTTAAATTATGGGCTCTTACTAGAAGATTTTGGATTAGGTTCTCCCTTATAAAGCTCAATGCTAATTGTTATTTTAGAGGCATGTGTTCCAGCAGCATTAGGACATTTTGGAGTTCATCTCTTGTTACAAATCGATTTTTTTAACCTTCCGTACAACACGTTTCGTGAACTTCTTATTGAATTCTTTTGGGGCACACCAGATTTTGGAAAAAAATTTCCGTCGTCTCAGTCGTTTTCTATTTCTACACCATGAAACATACTGAGCTTAAGGGAACACTTAAGTATCATAGGTTCTTAGAAATATTTCGATTGCTCTTTTTCACAGTTTACGCATAATTAATAAGTGTATTCACATTTGACAATTGTCATTGCATTGCTTTTTTTTGGTGCTTTTAGAAAGGTTTATGATATAAAATTACCCCTAAAATCTCCTGGTAACCTTACATTACGTATCGTTTAGGTTTTTGCGGAAGTTTTTCTTATATTTAGCTATCGAAAACTGGCAGAAATCACATATTTAAAATTTATTTTAGACTTTTTTCACTCATAATTTATGAATTATTTATTAGCATTTTATTCAATAGACATTATATTTCCTATGCTCAGTGATGGGCGTCAATATCTACGTCGGCTTATTGTGTAATTTTAGCGGTTTGCTTCCTTCAGAAACTACCGTAAAGGGAGTTTTTAGACGTGCCCTCATACGTCCTTGTTTCACCTCGGTGTATGCATTCAAAAAATAGCAATCACCGTGCTATCTCTCATGTCTTTTACTCTTTCTGATGAGCATACAACGCGTGGTTTCACGCCTAATGAACCCTCCAGAACGGGCGCACTTTAACATGACGTGGAACTCGCTGGATTTTCTCATCATTGTTCCCGCTTTCCACCAATCAATAAGTAGCGGCTTATGTGAAAAATTATTTATCGTCAGATTTTCAGAACAATAGTTTTGATTTCCCGTTAAAATGTCTATGACAAATGCAGTGGTGTAGGATAGTATTTTGAAGGCAGTAAAGCTAAAGGCTTGAGACAATCAAATCTAATTCATTACTCAAAAAAAGAAACAGCATATGAATTTGCAATCATTTTTCCATATATCACGACTACTAACATCACTTTCACGGTATTTTAACATTGAGATTCGCACCCGTTCTTGATGATAAAATTGATTGGCTTTTAAGAATACTTTCTATTACATTTGATAGATTTTTTAGAACCATTTAGCGTTAGCTGAAGGTCTTTGTTTAATGAAAAACGTAAGTAACGGTAGCAGCTTCAAAGATTTGGTCATAAGCCTCCCAAAATTTCAAATTTCTGGAGAGCTAACGTGTTCCTACGACGGCGACGATTAACGTTGCTGGCGTGTATGTGGTTATCGCTGCTCAAGCAATGCTGTTCGAGCGTCGGCTCCAAATTAGCGAAGTTTTACAGTCACCGTGACGGCATTTCAACGAAATGACGAAGCGACCAATCGAGGACCTCGCAACTGAGAGCTTCCGTCGACTCGAGCGGTGGCTTTAGTAGAGCGCCTGGCCAGCGACTTCCATGCTTTGCTCTTGAGATACAACATGTGCACTGCACGCTGGCTTGTTTCTGTTAAACCTCTGACGACCAAGATACTTGTCTGTAACATACAATACTTTCAAGTCGACTTCAAATGGGAATGCACATTACGAAACGTACACAGTTCAAAACAAATTCTTATTTAAGTAAAGAATGTGACATAGTGAGAGCCTTCGTACAAATTTGACCACCCCAAGCTGCTACATTCGCATGTGGAGTCCGTTTAAAGTAAATAAAGGTAGGAACTAATATGTCCCTTGATCTTCCATCAAAGAGGTGAATGACGAAACGAGGCGTACCCAAGAGGAGACTTGTAACTGTGGCTTCAGAGTCTGAGTATCGATGCAGAGCGTTTGGCTTAAGGCCTTGCAGAATTTCCAGCCTAAGCAACTCCGAATTCGCGTTCTTAAAAGATTGCTAATTGTACAAATATAAATTACGTCTTCTATCAAATTTGTGAATGCCGTTATTAAACTACTGCAAATCTATTCGAAACGAAAGGTTAATACATTTCTGTGTTGGCCGTTGCAATCTGGCTAAAGAAAATTAATTGTAGAATTCATTTTTGGAGTAATTGTCAGATAAAAATTTGACTTGTATTGAAGCCAGAACTGTGGCTTTTCTTAACTATCTCAGCCTCCTTGTGACGGTCATTCCGCACATGCGTATAATCTCATGGTTACCATATTTCAGTTTAGTGAGGACTGGAAGCTCACACACCGAGTTCATGAAATACTTTCCGAACTTAGAAAAAATTGCAATTTCCCTCAAACCCATTTCAAAACAACACTTTAATCACGAATGCATAGATTCTGCCAGACGTAAAACTCATTATACGGAAACAAGCGAGAGCAAAATCCTCTTCGAAGTTCGGAACTGTCTGTTGTTTTATGTTAAATAATGACACACTGACTCAGTAAACTCTCAGGGGAGAAAGCCCAGCCAGCAGAGGGAGCGTCTGGATCGTGTTACACGGCTAATTAGATGGCCTCGCATCTACATGTGCGCTGGTNGTGCGCTAATTTTGTCTCATTGTTTTGATCGATGTGTGCCGGCGGCATACGAACTCTTTGCTCGTAATTTCAGTGAAGTTCTTTCGGGATAAAATGTGAGGGAGGGTTTGTCATCCCTAATAAGTCCGTCGTGAATTCGTAGTTTTTCATTGTGATTTAACGGAGAAATACTTACTTTGTCTCGATATATTTGTATGTTTAATGCAGCAAACACTCAGTTGTGAATTTTGTTTCTTCATTGTTCGAAATTGCTGCTAAGGAACTTTTTAATTTCTAAGGACAAAACTGACTCGGAGATAACGACATACAACACACTAAAGGGACCACGGCTGCTAACGCACTTGTTCGACACAGCTACAAAAAACACACTGATATGAACATTGCATTATATATTGACATTATATTAAAACATGGACGTGCGTAAGATTTCCACGCGGTGTAAAATTTTTAAAACATTTATTACTTACTACATGGCGAAATTTTGAACAATTTTAGTAAATCTTCCTCCTAGTCTTTACTTATTGCGAGATACTCACCAGTGGCTTCAATTTGTTACAAATGACTCTTTCCAGCAGGGCAAGATGAGTGACAGCTCGACACGAAAATTTAATATTTTGTTCCATTTAACCTGTTAACAAGTGCCATCATATGATGTCGGCGTGTTGTTGCATTCACACAGTCGCTGTCGATTGCACATACCGTGTGAATGCAACTCCAGCCACCTAGGCGGTGACCGTTAACAGGTTAACACGAGTAAAATTTTTCCTCAGGTCTCCTGTTCGCAGCGGTCACCCCGCATGCGGGCGTAAACCAGGGCCCCTCGGTACAGGGCGAGCATAAAACTGTCCGTAGACTTATTACGAGCATCGAATTATTCTCTCTTAAATTTGCACGCTTAGAAAATGCGCGCATCAAGACTTCGAAAACACGTACATAAGCCTCCCAGTCTGACGTGCTGTCTAGAGCTCGCATGATTATCTATAATGTTACCCACCTAAGTATTTGTATCAATTATTTTGTCAATATATCGAAGTGGCGGCATTAAAGTTAGACTGGACTTTGTGTTTGAATTTATCGTCAACGGACAACCATCGTTCAATCTTGGCCTGCTCACTTGGTAGTAATCCGCTGTGGTAAAATTTAACCATCCGACCTGGCAGTAACTAACTTTTGTAACGCCTCATATGAACTTACAGCGTGTAAGAAACTAATTTCTAACATTCCAAGAGCGTGAGTGAAAAGCGTTTGAAAAAGTATACGTAATCAGTTGAAAACTTGATCCATCTCGTACTTTATGTAATTTTATGTATTTATATTTATGCACAAAAATGATGGCTGGATACTACAGTAACACCCCGGGTAAACTTTAGTTAAAAATTTAGAGGAAAGTTATGATGAAAGTTGCTCAACGCTTATGGTGGGAAAAAATTTTGTGTTTATATATGCCGAACTCAGAGTACCCTGCACTTCCTTGCAGTGAAAATTGACTTGTGATTATAAATAAAATGAAACTATTTTTTGGCCATCCTACTCTCGATAGTTAATACGATGTAATGGAGCATTTGTACATAGTCAGTACATCTGGTACATAGTCTCGTCCATAATCAGTCTCAACGTAACTTGATATTCCAGTTAAACGAGACAGTTTTTTGCCTTAACCATCAGTATGCTGATAATAATCAGATTAAGTCAACTCCGGTTTCACCCCATCTAATACTGTCGTAAACGTACAACTTTCGTCTTGATAGATAACTACCTAATTTTCAGCACTGGAACAATGATTTGCGTGTTAGATGCATACCATACGTAACACTAAATTTAACAAAGGCCAAAACCCCAATCCAACCTGCTTCACACACTGAGGGATAGGCGGGAATACATCACAGTTTCGTTACGAGGTGCCGTAAGCGATGTGTTTGTGAGCTAAAGATCCAAACCTGAAGTGGTGCGGCAAGTCTTCCGGTGCCGTAAGCTCGCCCGAACGATAGCTGTTGAGTGATGCTCTCGCCGCGCTGGAGCGACCTGCTCTCTCCCACCGTGGAGTTCGCGCGATCATTTTTTATCCTCTCGACCCCATAATAATATGTCTTGCGAGAGACGCAAGCTACGGCGCTCCTGTTTTATTTAGCGTTAAACGACCGACCTGCTCCATCTACACCTTCATTGTAGGCTGCTGCTCTCGCTCCTCCTGCACTGTGCTGCCGTCTCCCTCGCTCAGCTTCTGAGGTCTCGCCTCGTAATTGTCTGTATCTTCGAAAAAATTTTCACCTTATTCATTGTGTGTCATCTTTAAAGTTTTAATCCTGAATTTTCCGAACATGAATTTTCGGGCCATTTCCGTCTTTGTTTCTTCAATGGCCACGTTTCACCTCACTTTAGCTCTTTCAGATCTTCCCACCGAGCTTTCCTGTATAATGTGCATATCTTCACGATGTTATATCTCTGCCTTATGCGCTCGATGTATGATGCTTCTTGTTCGTGCATTCATTTTGTTTTTTATACATTTTTTTGTCTCGTTTTCACCTGTAACTCTTATAGCGGATTATAACTGTTGTCTAGCGGCAAAACGTAATACATCTAAAGAGACGGTGCATATTTTTTGTAACCTATAACCTATCAGAGACTGAACTTCTACGTACTAATGGCTCTCGATTGCCTGAATAATTGTTTATTTATTTCTAACTTTCATAGTTTAAATGCAATTTTTTCAATGTAATAATTTGCATAGTCTAATTTTTGTTATGTGTTTTATAAGCTGTCGTAAAAAGTTCATTGGTTGATTTGACAGTGAAAAGGACATTAAGACTTATTATTATTTTCTTATTAAGGAAATATTTTAACATGAGCGATAGAACTTATTTCCCAGTATGAAATCAAATGAGAATCAATTTTGCAAATTTTCCCCTTGTTTCAAATTAGTTTCTGGTGAAATCGTCTGCATATTGAACTCTGTTTTTTCAAAAAGAAACCCTGAACTCTGTTTACAAAAAATCAGTTGCGACAAACGGGTCAATGAAATCTCAGTATCCAATAATAAAGGGTGCTCTTGCTCCTTCTGGGACATTTCTTAAATTTATCGTGAATAAAAATTGTGGCAAAATAAATTCTAATCAAGATTTGAATAGAAAAATAATTTTAATCAACGGTGAAGCTCAAATGTTTTGATTGTATTGTGGCTTAACCATCAAGTATAGCTTTGTCTCGAACAAAGGAACAAATGTACCAAAATGTCGTAAAGTGATCGTTGATGATAAAAGACAATCAGATGCATCGGTAAACACTCGTTTTTCTAAAAAAAGCTCACTTTGCGAGCTCTTTGTGTTAGACAGTGGGTTTTCACTTCAATGGCTATCATAGCATCTAACATAATAATACCCGTTGTGTATTTATTTATATATTTGTATATACGTTTGGAGTCCGCTTCTGAAGAGTAACATAGAGCAAAATTAACTTTTCAGTTATTACATAAAAACAATACTGAAATAACCACTGCTTTTCATATTCAGTCAGTTGGTAGCACGGATACAATTTATTCCCGGTCGAGCTTGGATTATAGCACAAATTTGAAGAATTTATGAATTTGTCAATTGGATACTGTATGGCTAAGCAGAACACATTAAATTCAGAAGCGGAATGAAGAATTTATGAATTTGTAAATTGGATGCTGTCTACCACAATATAATAAAACGCCAGGTGTTTCCTTAAATATGTAAATTAATATATAAATAAATTTTTACATTTCCTGGGGGTAATGTTTTCTATGTTATTACAATGGGAATCTCATTCAACACAATAAATTTGTGGAGAAATTTATGCAATTAGTTATTTGATAATAGCCCAGTGCTGCTTGGTTGGTTGGTCCTTCCGTCCATCCACCCGTGTGTCCGTCCGTCTTTGTATCGCGCTCTTCTTGATTTAGTTAATAAATCTTAAGAAGTTAATATTGTCTGTCCCACCATTTTTGCCAGGTCGCGTCCACTAGTTATAAAACAATAGCCCAGTGCTGCTTGGTTGGTCCGTCCGTCTCCTTGTCCCGCTCTTTTAAGATTTAGACGGGAGAAAATTCCCAGGCCCGTATTCTGAGTCTGTGAGACTTCAGAGAAGGCAGCCCGTATCAGTGATACTGAATACATTATCTCATGTCAGATTTACTGTAAATATGAGGGCGTCTTAATGAATTAACATCATTTGTCCCGGCATTTTTGGCGGACGCTTCTACTAGTTCTTAAATGTTTCCCGCCGCCTATTCATTCTTTGTTCACCCCATCAAACCAATACCAGTAGCAAAGTGTTATCTCCAGAATGCCAACAGATTACTTAAGTACTTTTTTTAACGCAGTCATCTCACCGTAATCATCTGATCTACGCAATTTCTACATCTTTTTATTATCACATTGTTCATCTCCAATCCCCTTTTCAATCTATCAACAAAAATTTTGCGATACAACTTATCCTCTACACCCAACAAACTGTAACCTCTTGAATTACAACAATCAAACTTATATCATTTACATTTACATGAAGGAACAGCGCACTTGGTTATTTCTTATTTTAAATCAAGTTTCAGCGTTCCTCATTTGAGAAATCTCGTTAGGCTCGAGTTGACGTTTCCGAAACGTCTGCACGAATTTAGCCGGTGTTAGTTTACGTCTGCTCAAGTGCTCTACCTATTTATTGCTTTTTATTATTTTATTAAACTGATGCAGCTAAACAGTATAAAAACTACTCTTTTAGTTCCTCCTTTTCAATAACTTTCCCGTAAATAGTCAGTATTTCGGTTTTCTCTTTTGCTTGTATTAAATTTTATCTTGAAGGGTTAGCTAACTAGAAGTTGGAAGCAAATTTCATGTATTGAAACATCTGCTTTAACCAATGTTTTCTCTTCAGGCTGTAGTTCATACCGTCCAGGTAATAGTGCTATAGAAAAACAGAAATCGTCAGGTAACTAAATTTGAAATGAACCAAGTATTAAATAGAACACTAGGGCCCGCTTCTGTCCACAGTTCTTAGAATTTCCGTTCCTGTCTCACATATATACATACATACATACATGCATACATACATACATACAAACATACATACATACATACATACATACATACATACATATATACGAAGAGCTCATTTAGGTTAAAAAGTATTTAAATAACTAATTGTTCATGATAGTTTTAGAGTTTTATATCGATGTCAAATCAAACTCAAATGAGTTCGTTATTCCTTTGTCTTGCAGCATAATTAGGATGGCCATTTTCCCCGGTGAAATCTTTGGGCACTGCTGCCGGCCTACATTTGGGTACGGAATATCAACGTGATAGCTTGATGGCTTTAGATTAGAAAACAGTTGACGTCCTTCTACAAACGTCGAACAGAACCGTGCGTCTCAATGTCAAGATTCGTGTCAACACTGAATGCTATCACGAGACAAAATTGAGAACGAGAGTCAACAAATCACCGGTCGAGAAACACGGAGCCAGCGACGCGTGTAACTTTTAGAGCTCCTCGGCAAGGACCTCCACATGCCTCGGGCGCTTCTCTTGAATATTCCGGACACGGACAATTTTGGAATTCTTCTCCGTCATCGTCTTTCAATCGAACGCAATCTTCTTCATCATTACATGCAGAAGTAGGTAGGATCACAAGGGAAGATGTAGCACAATATCCGACGAGAAGAAAATATTTTAGCGTTGTTGAAATACTTCACCTTAGTTTAAAATGATTTACCTTTTTGGCGTGTTAGCCTATTATTCCTTGCCCTTTAACACACATACTTCAGAAGCCTCTTTGCTGCTTGATTGAAAATTGTTCTACTCGCATGATTGGGAGCAGAAAATATTTCAGTTCCTTTTAGGTGGGGAAAGATCATGAATGACCGTCCATTACATGCATCTTTCAATACAGTAAATCGAAACACGTACACGTTGAAACAAAACTCTCTCATAGCAGATACTAAGTGAAAAAAAATTCGGTTACCAAAATGTAAAATCGCATTCTGTAGCAAATATTTACACTTTAGTGCTGAGGTTCCGCTCTCGACGAGCTTGCAGAGCGCCACTCGACTACATATGAGGGCAATAAATTGGTGGAAATTTACAGATCTCCTCTTTTAGCCAGAAACTAAGAGCGTGTAAACAATGCGGGCTTTGGCGTACTGTAATCGAAGCCAATAAACATCTGTGCCAGTGTGGACCCTAAATAATATTATTAGAGGATTAATTGAAAATCAAACTGCAAGAGCGAAATCTAAAAATATATTGGCATTTCTGGTTGTTTGATTTAGAAAATTTAACTCTTAGGTTTTCATCGGATTGAACGCAAGAGTTGGAATAGCCTAACATAGGTGTCAACTTTCATTATTTCATGGGCTGAAAATAAACCCGTTCTGTAAAATGCGCAGCTGGAGCTCAGTCCAACAGAGTCAGTCTCTGCCATTCACACTTCAGACCTTCCATTTCGAGACCCTTCTGGGACCGAACGTTTGCTGGAAAACTCTCTTCATACCTTTAGGAATTAGCATCCGAATCAGCATAAAAATGTAATCAGATTCTGGGCTCGTTATCGCAGAAATGTATTCCATTAAGGTCAGTGGCGCGACGTAAAGAAGCGTTACATTATGCAAGGCATCTCACCTCTTACGGCATGCGAAAGAGAGAGAGAGAGAAAGACTGTTCAGAAGGTTCCTGTACCGGCTTCCTGTTGACGACCTAAAGCTTTTATAGGGAATTTGTTTTATTCAGCTCGCTGCCAGAATCGAGGAAAAAAATGTTCACTTACACCCGTAACGGATTTTGTTTTAATGGATCACCTAGATTGAGGACAATGATCTAACGTGAAGTACATCTAGTTGGTTTTGTTCTTTATGATCTAGGATGGATGACAGTTCCTTGATTTCGTAATAGGTTGTAGAAATTTCTGTGATCGAAAATAAATGTTGCTGCTTATGAGACGGCAATTTTCAGTTTGCGAACTGTAGACACCAACGTCGATGCTTTTGGCCTCTTGGACATCAAGCGCTTTAGAAATTTAATTGAAATTTTGCTGTTCAATTTGCGTTATAATTTTGGGTAATTATTCTCTTTTGCCCAAATACCTGAAATTATTTAGAATCAGAAATGACTTTCCCCTGATAGCTTGTGGCTTGTTTATAACAAATTATATTTCATGCTATTGACTACTATTCAATAGATATCGCTTAGGACATATAAATAGCAAAATAATAATCATATTTTGAGATAAAAATAATGATATTTTGCTACAATATGTAATTCACATAAAAATATAATCTGGTATTTTTATAAACCAATGGTAAAATATAAATATTTCCCATATAATTATTTCCTTACAGCAGATTATTTGTTTTAGTTTGAAAAATCGACAACTCTTTCAGAGGATTAAAATCGAAGTTTGAGTGGAATCAAATCCTCCATGCGATACATGCAATGTATTCTATTTAAACTAGATTCTAATGAGGCTTGATTGCCTTATTCCTCATATTTGTTGAACATGTTTCCTCTAAATAAAATTGCTCAAATTATAACCTAAATGGCTTGTCTAACTCAAATTTACAAAACCGCAGCTCACAAAAAACTGATATGAAATTTCTATAAACACAAACAATTAATTTTCGAGCTCTTTGACCAGTCGTAGTTGTCGTACGATAGAGTTCATATCTGGTCGTTAAGTAATCTTATAGATCGAAATATCATTGTAACATCTTTTGAGTCCTTGAAAAAGTCCTTGACTCCACTTGCTTTTTGTAAATCAGACCAGATTTTCCAAAGCTTAATAATCACAGGTGCTCCGTATATAATTCACTTATCTTATAACTTTCACAGTATTTAATTTTTCACGGAGTATTACCATTCTCTTCTTTGAAATATCTTTAATAAAATAACGATAAAAATAGCCACTTCATTATTTACGCGTGAGCTGAAGCGCACCTCAGAGATGACGTGCGCCTGCGCTGTGTCGGGAGACATTGCAATGGTGCGCCGGCGGCTGCGACAGGCGTCATTTGCATAATTAGCCTAATATACATTTTTGTTGATGGAAATTCTTGTCAGATTTTCATGAAGCTCTAAAAGAGGTCTCACAAAACACACGGAGACAAACAAAGCGGAAAGCGCAGTTTGAGGGGTAGTGTGGCAGGAGCGGAGGTGTGGCTGTGGCAGGAGGGGAGGTGTGACTGTGGCAGGAGGGGAAGTGTGGCAGGTGGCAAAGTGTGGCAAGTGGAGATGTACGTCAGGGGAAGGTGCGTCAGGTGGAGAAGTGTGGCAGGTGGCAAAGTGTGCGTTGGAGCTCCAGTCGATCACCCGTTTGCGGGTGGGCGGCTTTGGAGGAGTCGTAGTTCCCGTAGCTCCTCAGCGCAAGTGACAATGTGCTCACTTCCTAGGCAGAAGATCCTGGGTTCGATACCCAAGGCGGAGTGCTTCCCATGGAAAGGAAGATTAAATACGATGTTCTCAAAAAGCAGCACACCAGTGTAGCCTCGGACGGCATGCACGAATTGCCTCCAAGGTATTTGAGGTTTGAGGAAACTGACGACCAGCTCAAAGCAGCCGATGCCTCACGTCTTATGTGCGAGCTACGATGTAGAGCTTGCGAATTAACTAGAATGAGATAAAAAGGACGGACGTTTTTAAACGCCTGAGAAGAAGTTCTTACCCACATCAGTTTGTATACTAAATTTCATCGTTAAAAATCCAATCAGAATAGATAAAAACGATTCTTAAGAGCAAGACTGAATGATATATGACTTTGTGTTGTTTTATGTATTGATCAAAAGGGCTTTAAGGTTTGACTGACTAGGGCTGCATAGTGGTGCTCTGAACGAGGGACTAGACAGTTACATTGCATCAATTTAATGTACCTGCAATATAATTAAGCTATATACAATAAAAAAATTGGAATTTTGTCAAATACTCTTACTTTCCGGTATTATGGACATTTTCATTATTTCATGGCAAATTTCAAGTAACATCAAATTCGTTTCAATTTTAATTGAAGATTCTTTAAATGAGTTAAAATGTTCAAGGTTATCGAAGAGCGTGAACGTGAAGTTAGTAGACTGAAAAGTTGATAATAAAATGAAACAAAACAAATGAAAATTTATTTCAAAACGTTATAAACTTCAGTGAGGTAGTAATACTTTACGCCAAAGATGTGGGTAATCGAAATTCAAAATTGTTTAAAATTGTATTAGAGCAATTTTTCGTAGCATGAATTCAAGCTATAATACCTAACAAAAGCTTTCTGAACAGATCAGTATAATTTTTTCTATTTGAGAATATATATCATTGAATGGTAATCAAATTTTAAAATGAAAAGTAAAGCAAAGCAAAGAAAGCTGCACCGAAAGAAGTCATATCGGGCGTTAACGAAAGAAAGGCACAAAATTTAACACCTACCAGAAAGTGTAAAACTAAACCCTTTTGCTTCTATAAAATTCAGCGAAAAAATATTTTCTTGCGACATCAGTTTTTTAATGTTGGACAGGAGAAAATTTGAAAACGAACTTACCAACAAATAATTTCATTTGCTTAAAGAATGCGTTGAAAATGTTGAAGTTTTCGCAGGTATTTTGAATTTCAAAATTGAAATGATTTGCTTATTCGGTGACAATCTTTCATAACTCAATTCAATAACTGCTAAAAAAATGACGTTTGAGGACTGCTAATCAGCATGCTGGAAGACATCTACCATCTCTAGAAAAGCCCAAGTATTTATTAGCAGCAGGACGTGTTCGAGTTTGAGACCATAAGAACATCAAGTAACTGAAACACTTCAATTTATAACCGCGCAGATCAACCCTGACGACAGCACTCTTCACTAAATAAAATGAAACTGTCACTTGAATTTCGCACATTTGTATATTCATGCATTAACTAAGGTATGAAATTACATCGAAGTAACTTAAATAGTGGGAAAGAAATCCGTAGAGTTTATTCATTTAGATCAGTGCCTTCGATGTCATGCGACAAAGTTAACTCATGAGAGAGCGTACGTATTCATGGAAAGGTATTTATGGAAATCGCACTAAAACAAAAAAAAAACTTGCAAAGATACACACATTACGAGCTTCACGTGAATTTTTTTTTTAGGAATTCTTGGCTCGAATTAGATGATAATTTTGATGTACGGTGAATATTTATTGGTTTAACTTGCATGCTCTGATCCAAAACCATATTTGTTAACTAGGGCAATATTCAGGTAATAAAATGTGTTAAACGTCTGATTTTTAGAAATGTTGAATAGTGGGGACTTGAATTAGACAGTGAAAAATATTTAGTCAAGAACAAGACTTGGGAATAAAAGTTAGAAGTTAGGAGCTCTGCTTATTACGAGCAAAAATCTTCCCAAAACATCTTCTCTGACCACCTCTGTCTTAAAGTCTTAACCTAATTCAATGCAGTGTATTGGAGGAAAAAATTAGTAGATTTGCACCCCCATTTCTACAGCAATAGGCTAATTTTTGGTAAATAATTTAACAACATTTATTGGGTAATATTCAAGCACATTAAAGGTCAATTCTGAGTAGCATTGATGCTATTTTCGAATTCACTTAGGGTTCACTGCATCATAAATAGCTATTATTACGCTTACGCCAGGTACTCATTGACCTGGGAAATCTACGTACGAGCCAAAAGTGTAGGGAGTAACTGGAATACTTTTATCAATGTCCGTAGAGTTGAACATTCTCGCATGTATCCTGTCTTATAGTAATGCAAAGTTGAAATCACTCATCTATAAGTCCTTACGTTATTATAAGCAGAAATTCACTCAGTTTTTAGCCTCAAATAAGATCATTCTATCAAGACAAATATCTGAATATCAGTTTCTTTGGTGTGCGATAAAAACGTTACTATAAAGTTGATCATATCGTAGCGAATTTATCATTTAACGTTCCAAAAACATTTCAATTTTCTATCCGGTCAGGCTTTCCCTGATGCTTCCACGTTGCGTATGGAAGTTTGAGAGCACTAAAAATGAAGCATCATTTCGGTTTGGCAGAGAAGCATGAAACATTTAGAGCAGCTCGCAGCGCTGCTCATCAGTTGCATCAAATTTGCTCGGAAAGCTTTTCATAGAAGCCGTCAGTCATGGTTTGACTGCGCCGTACACCCGGCACTCCCCAGTAGCGAGGGAGGCAACACGCTCATGCGGGGCTCTCTACTCCCCACCGCCCCCAGTACCTCAATAGAACGCTCTATTGCTTCGTGCTATCTACGTGTTAATTTTTGGTCCCGGATAGAACGCTCTATTGCTTCGTGCTATCTACGTGTTATTATTTTGTCCCGAATAGAACGTTCTATTGCTTCGTGCTATCTACGTGTTATTATTTTGTTCCCGAATTGAACGCTCTATTGCTTCGTGCTATCTACGTGTTATTTTTGTTCCCGAATAGAACGCTCTATTTCTTCGTGCTATCTACGTGTTATTTTTGTTCCCGAATAGAACGCTCTATTGCTTCGTGCTATCTACGTGTTATTTTTTGGTCCCGGATAGAACGCTCTATTGCTTCGTGCTATCTACGTGTTATTTTTTGGTTCCGGATAGAACGCTCTATTGCTTCGTGCTATCTACGTGTTGTTTTTGTTCCCGAATAGAACGCTCTATTGCTTCGTGCTATCTACGTGTTACTTTTTGTTCCCGGATAGAACGCTCTATTGCTTCGTGCTATCTACGTGTTGTTTTTTGTTCCCGAATAGAACGCTTTATTGCTTCGCGCTGTCTACGTATTGTTTTTGTTCTTAAATAAAACGCTCTATTGCTTCGTGCTATCTACGTGTCATTTTTTGTTCCCGAATAGAACGCTCTATTGCTTCGTGCTATCTACGTATTGTTTTTTGTTCTTAAATAGAATGCTTCATCGAATATTGAAAAAGATCTTCAAATTTTGTAATCTCTTTTATTTACACGCATAAACCTCACATGAAGATTAAGTGCTACCAAATTATATCTTGTTTCCACTTGCTATCATAAGTCTATATGTGTGTGTCTGTGTACATGGCTGTTTGCATGTGTATCAATATGTTTATAAAGTGGTTTTACCTTTAGTGGATAGATATATTTTTATCATAGAATTTTTGTCTTTCAATCTTAAATCATATTTTATTTCTGTTTTTGCAGCACTGAAGATGAAGTTGTATTCTGAAACGCTTGCTTTTTAATAAATCGTACCCTTCTATGCACTCTTTCTTTTTATTTTCAGCTTGAGATTCCCTGGGAATCGATCAATTACTCCTTTATTTTCAGGTGTAGTCTTTCGCCTGTATTTCCTGCATCTTTAAACAAATATCTTTTACTCAATCTCAGTTTCTTTTCCTAATATGTATGATTTTTAAAATAATGATCTAAAGCTACGTAACGAAGTATTTGTCCGTGGAACTGAGATAAATTTGAAATCGGCCATTGCCTGTTATTAGACCAGGCCGAGTCAAATTTTAGCGTGTGTTTTACACGCTAGCTTTACACGTCTGACGCTGCAGAACAGCTTTCTGCCCTTATTTTAAATGCGAAAAGTGACAGAGATACATTCCTCCCTTATTTCGCATAGGAGAAGAGACACCTTCCTCCCATATTTTGCGTAGGAGAAGTGGCAGAGCTACATTCCTCCCTTATTTCACATAGGAGAAGAGACACTCTCCTCCCATATTTTGCGTAGGAGAAGTGGCAGAGCTACTGTCCCATGGCCACGGCAAGCATGCGAGGGACCCCACAGTCGCTGAGCACTCATTCCTCCAATCTATCCGGTCGTCAATCAAAAGAAATGGCATAAAAAGTTCCGGAAAAGAAGTGATTTGATTTGAAGTGGTCCATTATGGGCGGCGTGGAATATTGTGCCGGGATGAGAGTTATTTATTGTCCAGAGAGTCAGTATTGCACAGCGTCCGCGACTGGCAGTGAAAGAACTCGCCTGTTGAATAAGCGATCGCTAAACACTTGCACTCCAATAAAAAATAGCGTCCCATTTAAGTGGTTTCAATCATTTTCGCAGTTGGACGGTGGCGAATTTTCGCTGATTTTCCTCGGGTCGAAAATTTTAGGGACCGATTGATTCCGACTCGCAGTTTTCGAGGGTATGGCTTCAATGTAGCGATGATGAGAGAACTAGGGTTGATGCGGGAGTATGGCTTCGATGGACTGGTGAAAAGAAAACAAGGGATGATTTGGAAGCATGGTTTCCATGAAATGATCATGAAAAGACTAGAAATGAATTGGGAGCATGGTTTCAATGTTGCAATCACGGACGAACGAAGAACAATTTGAGCGGTAATAAAGCGATTACGTTGAAAAAAATTTGAGCTGCCATAGAACTCATGATTAATGCACTGCGAGTAAGCCGATAAAAATGCTGAAATTTGAACTCTTGCTCTTGTTGTACATACTGACAGAAAACTAGTCATGATAGTTATCTAAGGCCAGTTGAAAGCACCGTTTCAAATATTACCATGCCATTTTAGTCAAATTGAATCTCGTCAAAACAGACCTGCTTAGACAACAGTATGACCTGAAGAACTGAAAAAAAACACGACTTCGGTAAATATTGTCCAGCTTTTGACTGTCCCGCACTCCTGTGGCTGGCGTTCGTCTAACGTTTTACTGACATTGGCAGTCTTAATGCCAGTCTGCAGGTCGTACCGTGAATTGTAATTTTTCACGATTTAGCGATATTTTATCTCCGTCAGATGGGGTCCCGGGCACTAAAAATTTATCCAGCAAATCAATCTTCTCATTGTTGCTCCATATTGTGACTTATCGGGTGTAAAAAAGACGTGAAGTAAATCATTATTCAAATAAAATTCTTAACGGTACTGATTAAATTTAAATCTGAAGTTCGGTACCACAATAAAAAATTGGAAAAACTCACCCTATAGTGTTTAGGCCGCTCAAGCAACCTTAGCCCCCTTGGTATCAAAGGGGGGATATTTTCCTTCATGGCTTGAAAACGATGCATTAGCACAAGAAATGCGCGAAGCAAAGGCACTGAGAATTCCTTTGACTTTTAAATTTTATTGACAGGAGTTTGCCCTGAATTTGCGTGCCAAAGTTGAAGCAAGTCGCATATTTTCCAAGAATAATTCAATAACACTAAATTCTTGCCATTGATGGCTAAAACAAGTGCACTTGAAGTACATTTTAAGGGTATTAATATGACAAGAAAGTGCGCTGATTAATTCAGTTTTTGCGTCTTTCTCCATTCCAGATCTCCCATTTTTCACCAAAATGTATGCGGAATTGTAAATTGATTGAACTACAATTGTCTAAGTTGAGTTACTTTCCAGCCTTGTTATAAAAGCTGAGTTACGTTACATGCAATATGTAAGATGTTAAATATGACAACCGCGTAACTGCTTAGCTCGATTGTGTACGCCAGTTTTCCCTCCGGCTCTACAACGACAGGGAAATATAGCGACCGCTCTATCTATATCTGCTTTGTTACCTGGTCGAAAACAGCGGTTGTAACTCAAGATATAGTTCAGCAAATACTAGTAGCTTATTTATAGTCGCTGTTGAAACTAGAGATTCAACACAACACAGATGCTTTATATCTTTTTTAGGAATCTGTTAATAGATTTAATAAGTTTGCCAGCTACAAATTGAAAATAATATACCGCAGGGTTACAATAGCAACATCGAATCTGGGGTATTTATAGAGACATTAATAAAACCATTTAGATTCGAGGCTTAAATTTTCCATGCTGCAAGCTTGAATCACTTTAGTTTATATTAGTGTGAATCTCATTGGGTTGTTATTTCACGAGTGTTTAGACTACACTGTGGCCGTAAAAACGAGAACATTTGTTTATGTTGTTCAGTTCCATCATGGAAATCTTCCTCGAAAAGAGGTTAGCAGCTAAAATTTCACTTAAGTTTGCTTTGCAATGGGGTGACTCATCGACATGCAAAAGAACCATGATAGAAGAGTTTTAATTGTTGCTGAAGTACACGAGTGCGTCTATGTCACAACGGAATTAGGAGCGCGTAGGCATAACGCCCCTGTTGTACGCACGGTAAGAGCAAATTTCTTCATTTTGACAAGAAGAGCCCTCCAACTCTGCGTACTTGCATCAAATGAAATTCAATTTGCATTAAATGGAAATCAATTTCCACCTCATGGAAATCATTTGTACCAAATCAGGTTGCATGTTCACAATTGCACGTGGCAAATTGGCTTTCAATTGATGCAAATTCAAGTTCATATCACTCAAATAAAATTGAGAAGTGCATAGTTTTAACCACCGACATAAACCACGTCTTGCCGACCGGGACAAATATCCTGTTCGGAATCTCATCACGAGATTCAGTAAGTCAGCTGCCAATGCCTGGCTTTGAAATCAAAGTGACCCAAGTAATTAAGTGAGTGGCATTGAGTCGTTTGAAACGATTAGAGTGTTTCCCAGCGTGAACCAATTTGGCAGACTTCGAATTCCACAAAAATTTGTATAATTCCAAAAATAAGAGCGGAAACGAAACATGTTCTGATTTTCAAAGACCAGAATAAGACCATAGTTGCATTAATAAAATTGCTTAGAATTGTTTTCTCAGTTGTATTACAATTGCTCAAAAATTGCGTAGAAATTGCTTACTAGTAAAAGTTTGTACTCATCCGCTGTTTAACAAATTTTTTAAATAAGTTGAATCTGATGCCCGTAATAACCGAATTTATTGCTCAAAATTAAACTCCAGTAATAATGCGCACAATTAGATGCTTGTAAAATTACTCTCAATTACCAGTAGTTTTTTGCTCATTTTCCGGGCACTTTAGGGCTTACCAAAAGTTTCGGAGAAATCGGAGTGTACGTGTCTTTATCACAAGCTTTGAACCCAATTCGTAGAACAGAAGCTACTCGAAAGTAATTAAGACATACATATTGCTAGCTCTTTGATCTGAAAATACGGTCCTTGGAAATACGGTTGGGGTTGCTGTGGTCCAGCTACCCCATCAAGGGAGTGAAAAAGCCTTGTGTTAGAATGCAAGAGAAAATATTTCGCTGCCTCATGGCGGTCTCTCATAACATTCCACAAGCTTAGTTCATGAGAAAAATTTAACTTAGACTACATCAATGAATGGTTACTATGAAATGTCTTATTCTAATTCCTGTTAAAATTCAGGTTTATTTTCTGTTTCCAGCCGCATTTCAGGGAAGAATTCTACGTTTACTGGTTGTAGAAAAACTGCTGCCTTCTTCTGAAGCGTCTAGGAGTTGGGGCTTGAATTTTTTCGCTGTCGTCTAAATTTCACTTTATTGTCAACATGATGACCCGAGAATTATTCTGACAAAAGGTCCACTTGTCTGGGACGCATCATGCATGTAATCCAGAGGGCGGTCCGCAGAAGTTCGAGCTTCACATGTACGTCTCCACTTGCTGCTAGATAATCTCATTGTTCATTTCTTGTAGAAAAACTGAATGGGACAAGATTCGAGCCGTAGAAAGGTAAAATTTTGCTGTTGTCCATTTTGCCTTTTTTGAGTGAATGGTTTCTCAGAATTTGCCGATTTGATAGTCGGAAATATCACAATTGCCGTAATGGAAGCTCTCCATTAACGTAGCAACTCGAGGGCAACTGCGACAGACGATGAGCACAGCAGCAGAGTTCAAGCTCAATGAGGGCCATTGCTTGTCGCTGTTAACTCGAGTTTAATTTATTATCTCAGCATTACTCAATGGAACAATAGCCAAATGCGTCGCCAAGATTTGCACAAGTGTTTTGGCGAGGCACGGAGAAAGCTTCTGTAACAAGTCGCTCTCACACACTCAATTTCACTGGTGACCTGAGACTCGAAGTTTGAATGCATCATTTTTAAAAGTGGTGTGACGTAGCTTGAAGGGTGTAAAATATTAGGCAAAAACCATGAATTGTGTCGTTTACCAAGCTAATTTATGGGCCGAAAAATGGCTTTGCTCGGATAACTTCCAAGGGAAATTGCCCCAACTTAAAGATATTCTGTCACAGTTCTTTCTAATGCAGTTCTAATGATTGCACTTAACGTTATTCGATGTAGTTCCTACAGTATTTTCACGCACATTTGATAAACTTAGGCTGATGTTTCATTCTGCACCAGAATAACATCATATCTGAAAACTTAACCTAAACACAAATCCCAAGCATTTGTAGACGCAATCCAAAGAGTTCCTTGGAGTTCGAATGATTTGAAGAGCAGCTTCATAAAATTTCAATACGATATCATGGAATACAATTATAATGAGTAGATTCGCACCGATGCGAGATGATTGTAAGAACATCTCCAGCTCAGTTATGCAGAAGTATCCATGGGGTCACACTAAATTAAAACAACGCAAGAGAAAGAGGGGAAACTGTGAGGGTCGCAGCATCATCAGCTAGTCATCAGTCACTGGAAGTCATATCCTGAGGGGAGCCAAAATGAGGGAAAATGTGGATGGAAGAGACATCGTTACTGTGTGTCGTCTGTGTTGTATAGAGTAGCCTGGTGGTGGGTGTTATGGAGAGCTTAGTGGTGTGTGTTGTTGTATAGCTTAGTGGTGTGTGTTGATGTACAGCTTAGTGGTGTGTGTTGATGTACAGCTTAGTGGTGGGTTGTTGTAGAGCTTAGTGGTGTGTGTTGATGTACAGTTTAGTGGTGTGTGTTGATGTATAGCTTAGTGGTGTGTGTTGGTGTACAAGTTAGTGGTGTGTGTTGTAAAGCTCAATGGTTTTATTGTATATTATACTTGTGTATATTGCAGTAGTTTTTGCTGTTGTTTAACTTAAGGGTACGTGTTGGTATTTGGCTCAGCCTTGCACGTTGTTGTAAGACTATTTGCTGCGGTGTGGAGTAATACTGGCACAAATAGTAATATCTGTAGGGGTTGGGCGCATTCTTGAGTTCATCTTTGTGGCAACACGACTACCGCCGTCTGTCGTTCTGGCCCCGAGGGTTGCGCTCCTGGTTGTGGTGGTGCAACTCGCCCAACACGGTATTTCGCAGCGCAACTGGCGAAGTAAGAGTATGTGGCTTTGCAAATCCTTGTATCACACGAGTAGGTAGGCACAGCAACCGAGTTTTCACGGGGCCGTCAGTTCTAGATTCAGTTCGTAGGAACGATGGAGGATTCTTTATCCAGCATTGATCACGGCGATGATATACACAGGGCTAGTAGGTGGCCGATTGCTCTCAGGAGGCTGATTCAAAATGCCCGGAAAGAAATTCGGATCTAGGGAATGCGTTGCAGTGTTGAGTAGTTATGGTGTCGTTGAGTTGCTAAGAGAAGTATGAGTTATATTTAAATTTGGAGTGTGTTGCTGTGCTTGTACATAGTCATAGTGTGGTGTGTTTCCAATTAGACCGCGTTGTTACGTAGAAAGTTATTTTGTGTGAGATATTATTCAGGCCTTTTTTTGTTGGGCTCGAATTTTGTGGGTGTACACTTTTCTACCTTAATCATTCTTCCTAAAAAAATCAAGATGCAGCCTACAAACTCCGAAACTGGCCCGCTGCTCTTGGAGACTTTCAATAATCCAATAATTATCAGAACAGCAACAATATTGAAACTATAACAACTATTGCCAGAATGCTAATATGATGCCTATATATTATAAAATATTTAACGATGAGTTGCAGTGCTGTAGAGAGCAGCCGGAGAATGTTTTGCTCCGGCGTCGTAAGGAGAACGATCTGCAAGTGTTCAGGCACAAACTTTCCATATAATTGACTTCCAAACTATCTAATGAGTGCGAGTCAATCCGTCCGATGAATCCTTTTTTCACTTTCATTTCCAACAAAGATTAGCCACAGAGTAACGATACTGGAACCCCGTCTCTCCACACGTCCGATCAGAAGAGATGACATGCACTTGAAAAAGAAGGCATCGTTTCTCCTAGCGCGAGGTCTAGCAGCGGCACCTTCCGGAGCGGCACGGTCGCCTCTCCCGCGATACCAATGTGTCGGTACAAGAGGCACCGCAACTCCACGGCATCTTGGCGCTGCGTTTGAACGCTGCTACGACCTTTAGCTTGGCATCTTTCACCCAATGCGACTCGTTTATTTCTATTTAGGTGGAAGTAAATTAACTGCTCCAGATTATTGGCTGAAGCTCAAGGCATCACAGCTCGGTGGGCCTGAATATGTGCTTGTTATTTACGTTGTTAGAGTGGAGAAATCCTTGTAAGCGACTGCCTCGTAAGAACAATCGATGGATCAGACTGCACCGTCGCTGCTTTCACTCATTGAAGACATATAGGCCTCTTCGGGTATTAGCTTTTCTTTGTCAGAGGACTATGAAATGTTTTTGTCTGTCTAAAAAGAATGCTTTGCAAGCTCTGCTGCTGTTTGTGCACTATCCTTTGCTGTGTTTGATAACCTGTGTAGTTTATACCATAATTTGAACTAAAATATATGATTAGAAAAATATAATCATAACCTTAAATAAAGAAAAGTAGAAATAAAATTTTAAATTTAACAAAATTCGTTGGTATTTGTAGTTGCCACAGTTGCTAATACATTTTCTGCATTCATTTAGAAGTTTTTCAATGCTTACGGCCAAAAATTTATTTAGTTTCGAAGAGATTTCCGAGGTTTCAGCTCCTTCTTCTATATGTTTGATTTGAAAGTTAACCAAATTCAGAGTGCTTTTGTAAACTACCGAACAAACCTAAGTTTCACTGAACAAGGTCCGGAGATAGTTTAACTAACGCTGCAATACCTTCTTCGAGTGGTGCAGTAGATAATTTCTCATCAAACTCGGCTGAATATTCTCTTGGTTTTCGTAAAATCTCCACCTCGAAATTTTCCAAACGATCTCTTGCAAGTTTTTTTATCCCGACACTCTCTTCCTACGAGCTGAGTGATTGGTTTGAGTGGCCTGGGCTACAGAGGCCACTCGCCACCTGGGCTACAGAGGCCACTCGCTACCTAGGCTACAGAGGCCACTCGCCACCTGGGCTACCCTCATTTTGTAACACCTAAAGCTTCATAGGGCAAGTCTCCTCCGTTGGTGCTCCTGTGTTTAAAGGGCTCTTATTGCTTATATTCTAACTAAACGATACAGAGAAATAAATTTAGTACAGTTAAATTGAACATAATACTTTGTAAAGTATTCTTGATCCCGTTTTACATTTAAATATATACATCCTTGAATTAGACTTTTCAATAAAATTTGGATATTTGTTATCGAATATTAGGCTAGGACTAAATACTTTTCTTTAACTATAAGACGCCGTCAGAAGTTATTGAAATATTGCTACTTAGTTAATCGTAAGCTGAAAAATATAAGTACAAGAACAGTTGCACTCCTCTGACATTATTTAGAAGCCTGCGTAATTTATCTTCATACGTAAAAGTTGCCTCTAGTGCAACATCAGATATATTTTTTTATAAGCCATCGCGGAGAAAGTGTATGATTATCGTACATCAAGCGCCGGGACAACCAGCATTACACCTAAGAAGTGAGACCTCAAAGTGATTGCAATGAATTTGGGTGGCGGAAATGTACCAGCGTACGATTACACGGTGCACCGACCAGCGGTGCAATGCATCACGTTCTCTCGCCTGCCTCGTGCACCGTCATCAGGTCCGACCACCCGCTCGTTACTCAGGCCTCAGCCCCCTCACTGCTCCACAATAACATCCTAATAACATCTGCGCGAGTATGGAACCCGCTTCGTAAACCACGAGCGCGTGGGGGGCCAGTCTGCAATAACTCGTGAAATAACACTCAATTGGAAACCAGGACTTCATGATTTTTCCACAACAAAAGCAAGACTTATAAGAGGTTTTTAGGTGAGGTCTTTATGTTATTGTTCTCAGACCTCAGACAAACCACCGCATCGATCGCACTCGTGTAAGTTGTGCCATTTCGCTCTGACATTCCATTGCGAAACGTCGCATCTGACCTCTTGCAGTTTTGTGTTCCTCAATTCTTTGTATTCCTTCTTCTTTTGTGTCCCCGAGTTTTGTTAGGATCACTGTATGCAACATTTTCAAATTAAAAACTGCAATTTTCGTTCGTTCTCCGACTACAGCTTCAAAAATAAGTCGTGCAGTCAACCCCTTTGCGAACAAAATAGGAAAGGTACCGCGGAACGACTGTGAGTACGGGTGAATTTTTTTACTGAGAATCCCAAAACTTTTACTGAAACATTGACTTTATTCCAGTAAGCTTTTAAGAAGTACGATATGAGTACTACAACGTTGTTAATGCTGATGTATCTCGATTGAGCATTTCGTTTTATTTGTTAACTACGGAAATGGAGTCCTTTTTGAATTTGAGCCTGAAGATCAGACTGTAAACAAAGAAATCTATTTAGAAATTTGAGAGGGTTCGAAGGAAGATATGTGGCCCAAGTTATTAAGGTGAAATGAAAGCAAGGAGTTGCGGCATGGCAACTCACGGCACGCTTGTCTCCTAGTTTTTACCTTCCATGCAAGCAGTCGTGCTTGTCTGCCCTCCGTACTCTCTAGAGTCTAGACATGCGCCTCGTGGACCTTTCTTTTTTACTACTCTGAACGCTACCCTAAAATTGCTCCATTTTCAGATTGTAAAATAAATTCAGACAGCAAAACCAATAGGAAAAGTAAGCTGTAAAAAAGGGAGAAATGCTCTGAAGGAAAAAAATATGGATATTGCTGTGATGTAAACTACGTTTGTATGTATGACAAAAGTCTTGTCTTCACCTCAACCCAGCTCCGAGTAAGAATAGAGCACGATACCTGAAAAAGAATCGCAGGAAACTACTTGTACGGAACTGGCCTTAAAAGAAAACACGTTTGAGCTCAGAATTCGTGAAGAAAGTACACAATTCCCCCTTCTGGGTGCAGAAGAAATACACATGTCAGTGGAGCAATCGTTCACGTGCACCGAACATGGCATCGACGACAGGACCAACAATAGCTGGGGAGTGAGCTGGAAGATGACGGGGCTTCGCTTTTCTGGGTCACCGCAAAACGCTCTCGTTTGCAGACCAGGTTCTTTAAGTCTAAGGAGATGTCAGGGAAATTTTAACGAGTCAGGGGTTTTGTAAGACAGTTTAATAAGCGAGGGATTAGCGGGGCTCAGGTAATAAAGCTCTAATAAGGCGACCGAGGACCGAGGGCCTTAAGACTTCTCGGCAGAGAGGGGAGACCGCTGCAGTGCGCAATGGCCGCTCCACTATGCCTAATTCCCTCCCAATATAGCTTTCATTTGAAAATAATCACTACTACATCGAGTCAAAAAAATTAATTAAGCCTAAAACTGCTATGAAATGCAATTCATCTTCTTACATTATCGTACGTTAAGTGCAGGCCCCGACAAAACAGTTTTTTATTCCCTCCCTAGTAGCTCACGTTGGTTTCACAGGAACGCGTGTGCTACCTCTTCTAATTTTGATGCCAAATTAGCGGTGATTTCTATCTATAAGACATAAGCTAAAAATATAATATAAGGATGCGGAGAGTTCCCGTTATTCGGAGTGAATTTGTTGAAATACTGTAACAAATTCAGTTCAAAATTCCAAAAAAGGGCATATTCTATGTGGGTACAGGTTTGTGTCACTCACGTAGAGCATCTTAGAAATTTTTGAGATTTTGAAAACAAGAAATTAATTCTAAGTTGATGCAGAGCGGGAAACGAACCAAGGCGCTGTTGTAACGCACGATGAAGTACTATAATTAAGTACAAAAGTTCGATAGTTAAGAATCTATTATGAAACATTTAAATAACTCAAATAGTGCATTTCACCAGAATACGAGTAGCAGGAAGACGTTTCGATGCAACGCCTGAGGTCACCAACACTAGACAGCCGCCGCACATGAGAGGCTAATGTGATGTTCTTGGGAAAAACTTACAACTTGTTGCTGATTTGTTTCCGCATAATGAGACATTCATTGTAGACATAAAGTCACGAATAAATTTTCAAGAATACCACCGAGGCTTGAGAAAACTAAGTGTTGAGGTTAAAAAGATTGCATTTTAAATCGTTTGTGTAGTTTTTTTACAATGAACTATGAAAATTATTGGGCTAAATACCTACGACTCAGATGAATGTGAAGTATGAAATCGTTCAGTTGTCTGTAAGATGTTTCTCCAGAATTTGTAAGTCCCTCCTTTTTGAAAAAATGTTTTTGTCGTTCTAATTTTGCAATTAAAAATTTACACTTGACAGACTTAAACTTAATTTACTGAAATTGGCTTTTCACGTAACACTCGTAATTTATGTATATATGTACAGCTGTGGAAGGCCTAGATGACGGCGCTCGGGGGCGTGCATTGAAGGGAAACACGCGACGAAGTAGACAATTCAATGCTGCAAAATATAAATCGTGCAAATTTCTCGCTGGTAAATGATGTTGCCACCACTCAAAACACGGACTCGGGGGAGAATCAGTCACCTCTGCAAGTAGTCATCTTTGGAGCGTGAGCTATTGATGGGTTAGCCTTGGCGCTGACCTGTTCTGAGCAGGTGTCCCGGGGCACATTTTGCTGCTCCAGTGAGAACAATACACATTTCACAAACGTATCCCTGTTCGTACTGTCCAGGTCGGTGCAGCGGTGGCATCAAGGTAATGAATTTTCAAGTTCGGTGGTCGCACAGCACCAGAGGATCAGTAACGAATATCAGAGACGCACTGGAGCTCTAGTTCAGCAGTTTTGAGTTGTGATGGAAGTTTGACAATCTCCCACCAGTTCATTGAAAATGCTTTATTTGAAAAGATACAGCAGAGTGACTCTGTCCAATATTTCATCGACCAGCCTTACGTACGAATAGATCGTACGCAGAAAACGATAAAGTTTGTTCTCGATTTCGAAAAGCTAAAGTTCAGTTGAAGTGCACAGCTTTCCCTGGGAAACCCTTGCGAAATCAAAATAAATTAACGAGTAATAAATTCTAAAAGGGATTGACCGCAAAAAACGAAAAGGACAACGCTAACCCATTAGGAAATATAAGTAAGCCTTCAAATCAAGGGCGGCCAAGCACCATGGGGCGTGGGACACGTCACAGCTGAGCAGCTAGAGCGTCATCTGGCAGCGCACAGCTAGCGCAGCCCTTCATACGGAACAAAGAAGTTCTTCGGGTTATTTATGGCGTAATTAGCGCCTGTTTGAGGTTAGAGATTTTTTTTATTCAGCAGCAAGCGGGCGTCTAATTGCTTCTCTTAGCCGCTCACGTCTTGGGAAGCAGCGCTGTCACACCAAAAGCGGTTCTTCTTCACACTTGCAGCCATTTGCGCTTTTGGAAGTAAAACTGTGGGCAATGAAGTCGCCCTCGCTCCTCGCTCGCATTTAATCAGGATAAAGTTGCTCGGCGACCAAGGGGCAGAGGCGGGGGCTTCCGAGTACTGCCATTAGGCCGTGCTTCTCTAATTGTCTGCGACAACAGCTGGTGTCTACGTGACTTGTGCGGCTGCTGGTGGGGGTGCTGGTGCGGTGGTGGCAGTGTTGCGGGGGCTGCGGGGGTTGTGAAGAGAGAGCTGTTAGTGCTGGGGGACGTAGTGAGAGAGCTGTTAGTGCTGAGGGATGTAGTGAGAGAGTTGTTAGTGCTGGGGGATGTAATGAGAGAGTTGTTAGTGCTGGGGGTCGTAGTGAGAGAGCTGTTAGTGCTATAGATGCTGGTGGGTGTGATGAGAGAGCTTCTAGTGTTGTTGGTGCTGGGGGTTGGGGTGAGAGAGTTGTTAATGCCGGGGGTATGGGGTCTGTTCATACTCGTTGTCTTGGTCGAAATAGAGATGAAACAGCTGTTTCGAAGTCACTATATCCCCTAAGGATGCTGCTGATGGGGACCGGGGTGGCAATGAGAGGGGAAGGGCAAGTGCAGCTAAGCACGTCGCAGTAACCACCACAACTGGCATTCTCAAACCCTCAATGACCCCCACAATACTCAGCGGCCAGGTTTTCAGTAGTACTGCTGTGTGCTCGAGCACTTTGTCAACCACGTGCATGTATGTTTTTTAATATGCTGTGGATTTTTTTTATATTTTCAACTTTCCGAGCTTAAAATTGGTCTCGATGTGATGGTCGGCCAACTTAGACTAGTTTCCTTCTTTTTTAGATGTTTGAAAATTCAGGCGACCCTCGAGAGAGTAGGACTTACTGGATTTCAAACTCCGTTGGATATGAGATAAAAAATCTTAGAGCCACGTTATCGAAATACAAGATCTTGATGCAGGAGCACATATTTTGAAAGCCTCATGCTAAGGGTGCCCGCACACCAAAAGCGTTAAAGCGAGAAGATGGCATGCGAGAATGCAAGAGTGGCTTGATAACACGGTAATGCATTCAAGTGCACACACCAAAAGCGTGCATGCGCGAGATTGCAAGCGTGCTGAAGATGGTCTTTCAGTCTTTCATGCACTCTCGCTTGCCTGCACTCTCGCTTTAACGATTTTGGTGTGCGGGCACCCTAAGATTTCGAACAGAAGTCAAATGATGGTGAAAATAAGTACGTCACAAGCCTGTGGGCACAATACCACACAGACGAAGTCTGCAGGTGTTGCACCCAACAACTCTTAGCTCTGGGATCCCAGACATCTGGATAAGATCTGTGTGAAATATATGGAATGTGAATTTAATTTTTGTATTTTACATATCTCGTTCATTTATGTTTTTTTTTGAGATTCGAATTTATCATTAAATGTACAGGAATTATGAGGCTTGTATTGTTTGTCTCGAAAATGAATACATGTTAAGCAATTGATGAAGTAGTTCGCAATGGTTTTTATTGTTTTTCTGATGTAGAATGCAACAAAACTCTCAATCTAAATAATATCTCTGGTTTTTGCAGTAAATTCGCACGAATAGAAACCGCTCTCCTCCGACACATAATGAAAATCCACAACAAAACTCAATGTCACTTCCGTTCATTTTTATAGCGGCGACAATAATCACCAAATCTGTACACCTCAATTCGGTCTCCGACACAAAATTGGTAAAACATCGGAATGAAAATTACGCGACTCACTCCTCAGAAATTGATCACAACCGAAATGAAATCAGTCAACCGAAGATAGTGCATTCAAACGTGCGAAAATACAAGCGTTTCAGTTGACCGAGGCTCATATTTCAGCGAGCGGAGCGCGGTATCAGTGCTACGCGGGCTGGGATATCAGGCAAGCGAATAGCAGGCACGGCTCGACAGCTGCCGATAAAGGACGGGACGCTGCAGCGACTGAACGTTAGCGCCACAGCCTTCCGCTTGGTTCAACGACTGCATGCAGCACAATATTCAGGAGCCGATTGAACTTTTAAGCTTTTTGGGGCAGTTAAAAATGTGATAAAGTTGATTTATTTTTAAGAAATGAAGAGTAATTGTACATACGAGGGGCTAGGTTAAGATTTGGAAACATCCACTCGGTTTTAAATTTATTACCCGAGCTTTCGTACGCTTAAGCAGCGTGCGTTTTCAAGGGACAAAACAACGAAAATTTTGGACTTATGACATGCTAAGCCGTAAATAGGCTACGCCGAAAAATTCATGCAATATTGACGGGGAAAATTTACAATATTCATGCTATATTGACGAGGGGGTATGTACATATATCTGGGTGCAAATTTATTAAGGTCTTTGAACTGAAAATATTTAATAAGGTTAGTTATTAGAAGATTTGTCTCCCAGCATTATCCATGTTAAGTCAACGAAAGTTACCTTCAACAAAAATAGGACTCTGTATTTCTTATTGAGGACGTTTTCTGACATTAGCTCATTTGACGTCAAATCATGCCTTTAGAGGTGCCCTGATTTTAGAGGCGGAATAATCTACTAATAATGAAAGCTATGACTTGGATTAGGATTTACAACAGAGTTCTCCTAAAGTTCCGGCAGTATATTAAAAATATTTGCTGAACTAAACTATCGTGAGCAGCGGTAAGTCATCACGGAAAAAGTCTCTGGAGACTAAATCATGAAATGACAGAACATATTAATAATGAATAAGCAATAAAATACTCGTAAAATTATTTCTTGCTAATGTTATTTAAGATTGGTCTTCAGATTTTAGGCTTTTTGCAAACTAACAAGGATTTTTTCTTGAAGGGCGACACGTGCACCAAATTTGTGTTTCCTTTGAAAAAAAGCGCATTGCCGGCATCTGAAGCTTCGGTTCAATGAAATGAACTCATTGAACGTCTCGTCGAGCTGCACGCACGATAAAAACAACACGAAAAGCCAACAGCGAAGTCTCAGTGACAAGTTTAAAAGGTAAATGATCATCCTGCGCAGTATGACCGTGTATTTAGAGCCATCAACTTGGAAAAGAAACTGTAGCTCGAAACGTAGGTACTTAAAAATGTTCTTGCTCAAATGGTGTTGACTTCTAAATATGCCGTGAAGTTGTTTTCAGTGGCCATCGTGGATTCAAAATTGGGGGCATTGCTGAGCATGAGCGGGACGCGGGGCAGCCGAGAGCTGCAGGAACGATTTACAAAATTTGCGATGCTCGTGATGGTCGGCAGCGCAGAGTTCAAACAGTAACTGTTCGCAACTCATCTTCGTGCTCTGATTGACGCTAACGCTCGTCGATGGTCATAATTTGAGACCAAATGGTCGGGACTGCAGAAAGAGGAAGCTTTGATTACACTAATCCCTGGTCTGATGACTGCTCCAGTTGACTCATTAGAGGTTAGAGGACATGTCTGCTTGGCGTGCGTCGAACTAACAGCTAATTTTGCCGCTGCCACTCACCGTGGTCGCTTCACAGTCATTACTTCCGAGATTGTCCGGTGCATGAGACCAAAACTGGACGAACGGTGGCCGAGAATTATGCTACTAATCGATCGTTGTGCCGTATCACGAGTGGGATCCTTCTGCGATTTGTGCCTCCCAGAGTCATGGAAAAGAAACCGAAGCGTTTCCAAGCGTGACGCGCCCGGTATACGAGGTGTATTCAAAAAGCATTGGGCTACAATTTTTCGTGTAGAAGCAAATAACGTTGGGAAACTCATGTTTGGTGCACATTCGAGCGTGTAGGCGATTCTTACGCTTATGGGTGAATTTTTCCTGCCTGTATAAGCTGTCAATAGCCAACTAGCTACCGGTGAGTGGGGTAGTGTAAGTGAGTGCTTATAGACTGTTATTTTTCTGAAAGCTGAAAATGATATTGAAAAGACTAATTTTTAATTTAGAGAAGGTATCAAGCACGAAAGCGACAGACTAGCCTTGCGTCGTTTTAAAATATGCGTTTCAGCGCTGCGTACGACAGTGGCAGAGTTTGTTTTAATGCTGTACAAGGCCTTCCTGTAACTCAGCGCAAAAAAAGCCTGGCCACGTTTCTATTCCAGGCTGTAGGACGAAATTAACTCCGTGCAAACAGGAGCTATTTTCCAAAAATCTGCGGACTTGTCTATGAGCATTTCACGGGAGGGAGTTTTTTACGGAGCCGTTGAGAGGACATTTGTTTTTAGGACGACAGATCAACTTCGAAATTCAAAAGGAAACAATTATGACAAAAGAGTGCTGGAGAGGCAGTATTTCAAACCGACAATTGCAATGGAGTATTTTTAAAGACTGCGGAGCTTTTTACAATTGTGAATTTAGAAGCCATTTGATACGAGTTGAAATTAGAAAAATTTCAAGACTATCGCGGTCAGTTGTGGGTGGTTGTGCACAGGTCTGGGCAGCCGTCTCGTTACTACGTGTGTCCCATGCTAGTGTGGAGGTGCGCTGCTTATCTGAGGTGCGCTGCTAATCTGAGGTGCGCTGCTAATCTGAGGTGCGCTGCTAATCTGAGGTGCACTGCTAATCTGAGGTGCGCTGCTAATCTGAGGTGCACTGCTAATCTGAGGTCCACTGGGGTACTGCATCACACTCCAGCCTAGTCTGGAGCAGCGGCAAGAGAAAATAAAAGCATACATGCTTGTCGCTGTTCATGTACTACTTTAACAAATGCACTGTTACTGGGACATGTCCTTTTTAGCAAAAAATTTCCACGTTTTAAACTTACAATCATTTTCATTAAATGCAACTGTATATTAAACAGTTTAAACCTTTTTTATAACCACTTTCATCTATTTTGGTCTCCAAGCTCACCATTGAGCCTTAGATGTTGAAATCGTCATTGCATGTGCTGTCTAACTCAGTATATTAGCGAGGCTGATTAGTCACAGCTCTGTAGCTCAGTTTTTACACCATTCGTTAAATATATGTGCACCGTCCCCCATAATAAGAGGCATGCTTTTGTCAGGGTTATAATTCCACTTCTGAATTATTTGAAAAAAGTTCATAATTTATTCTGGGGTACAACGAAAAACGAAACTTTTTTATCAGTGGTACTCATGGTTCATAAGAGGTCACTGGAACTAGTGCAGATAATTCAGAAACTCATTTCACTAAATCTAATGAGCAGAATGACTGCATGTTTCGATGGCAGGCTCAGTGGATGCATCTGCTACAGACGAAAGAATAACATCATGAAGCAGAACTGAAATTGTTTTTCAGTTCTAAAATTGTGTTTTAAGTCATTTTACGTTAATCAAAAGCTAATCTTAAAGTTCAATTATGCTAGAAATCGGTTGGTTGTCACCAAACAACAGGCAGACGAATCCAAATGATAGCTATTTAGGAGCTCGAAAGTAAGCAACGTTATTCCATAGACTTCCAGTCGGTGGTAGACCTGTTGTATTTGTTAATTTTAAATTTCTCTTCATTTCAGGCGCGGGGGGTGGGGATGCCCCCGGGTCGTGGGGGTCGGGGGTGAAATCGGACCCCGAGTTCGGGGAGGAGATCCGCAACGTGACGGTCACGGCCGGACGTGAGGCGATCCTGTCGTGTTCTGTGGACAACCTGGGTGACTATAGGGTGAGTGGAGGGTGATTATAGGGTGAGTGGAGGGTNATATAGGGTGGGTGGTGAGTGATTATAGGGTGAGTAGAAGGTGATTATAGGATGAGAGGGGGGGGGTGATTATGAGAAATTTGTGTGTGACACTAGGTGAGTAGTGAATGACTACAAGGTAAGTACTGCGCTGTGGGTGATTATAAGGTGAGTATCGGGGGATCTCAGTATTTCGCTCTGGCATCATCAGTAAATGTCCGTATCTTTGACGCAGTCGACCCACCGTCAGTGAAGTCGTTTAGGGAGACGAGCTTCTAACTCAGAACTCCTGTTAATCATGCATACGCAGGATGGTAAAAAACGAGAGCTACAAACTTAAGGGTAAGCAGGGATAAGCGAAATAAACACTTTTTCACGAAAACTAAATGTTTTAAAACTCCTTAGTTTTTAGGACAATGAAGTTTAAAATTTAACATTGATACCCAGTTAATAGCATTTCTGTTTTCGAGGAAGGTCATAATCATATATGATCAGAATATCAGAGAAATAATTGCTTTATAAAACGAATTTTACAACAGCTGTTCGACATGTTTGCTCTCTAAGTTAGCACAGGCCTGGTACCTCTACCGACTGGACTGCTGGTCACGATCTGTGTTCTGTAAATCAATAATTTAACGAGACCTTAGAGAAAAAAATCTTATCGACTCTTGCCTGGAGATGTCGCAGGCCATATAACTGTTCCTTTGCGCCTTACCCATTTATTCAGAAAGGCGTAGTTCAGATATTTGTAAGAATTCCTCTTGCAATGGGCCGGTGCTCAGTCATGCTGGAATCACATTCGACGGCGAATCCCTTGAGGCACATCCTCCAGCATTACGTCGTTTAAAAAAGTGTCATAAACTGGTTCAGTTACAAAAGACGGTTACTAATATGGCCTAATAAGAGGTTCACTGACTACAGCAGCCCACACATTGACCCTAATCTGATGTTGGTAGTTGAACCGATGCCCTTCATGAGAGTTATCCTCTTGGCAGTTGTGCAAGTTATGAGTGTTGAACGTTCCGTTGCGTGTGAAAGTGACTTCGTCTGTAAAGAGAGTATGCTTTTAGAAATTTTCATCATCCTGCTCTTCCCTCGAGCACCAACGTGCAAACTGCACACTAGGGACGTAGTCGGTCGGGAGCTAATTCTGAACTCTCTGAAAATGGCAACGATGTAGATCGTTGTCGTTGAGAACATGCCATACGTCGACCTGGCTTAGTATTCACTCCTGTCAGGTGCTGCAGTTTTGGTGCGTGCATGAGGCTTGTCATGGCAGTATTCTCTTGGCCGACCAGAACCAATCCTGTTCGCGTTGAAACTTCCTTTTTCACGTAGACGACGATGTATGTTCGTAACAATGCGATGTTCAGGCAAATATCGATTGAGAAAACGCTCCTGTTACAACCTAGCAGCGCCTCCATCGTTGCCGTTGACTGCCATTGCTTCATTTGACAAACGTACCAAGATGGAGTCAACACTATGTCGTAAGGTGAACCTACACACTATGCAATCGAGTATTGCCAGAATCAAAGGTACCATTCAATTAGAAATACACATTTTAGTGCCATAAAAATATAACAAACTGGGTATTGAGGTTGAGTTTTATATCTCACTACCATGAAAACTAAGGAGTTTTAAAATGTTGACATTCGTAAATAGGTGTTTATGTTGCGTGTCTCTGCCTACTCTCATAGTTTGTACCTCTCGTGTTTCAACACCGCGTATATTTGTCAAATTTGATTTACAATAGCTCTGCAGGCGACGTTTAACTGCATGATCAGTCAGTCATTTTGAGCAACGTTTGCTCAGATGTTCAGTGGTAAGAAACATCGAACTTCAGCATAATTTCCTCACTGCCCTAATGATGCTGTGAAACTCATAAACGATGAGTCAAACGTTTTCATCCTATGCGATAATTCCACTTGCTTTTGTTCTTTTTCACGTCAAGTTTTGGTCCTTCTTAAAGAGTCGCGCGAAGTGATCGTAAAATTTACCCCAGCTGTCAACGCTGCATATTTCTCCCCGATAAAATAAATGCAATTCCCCATTCCTGTTGCCTTACGCTGGTGATTGTTTGCGAATGTGTATCGTATATTTATAGCGGGTGGTCTCCTTTGATACAATTAGATGGCAAGGATTCTGCCTTTTATAACATTTAACAAAGCCCTAGAGTTTAAGCCACGAAAATATTAACACAGAATAGAATTAAGTTTCGACTTAAAGCCGAATACCTAATCCTTCCGACACGTTTTCGATGGAGAAGTCGTAGTTTAGTCTTGGGAACGAATTTTGGGCACTCTGAAGTAACTGATTCCTGGCAAGTTTGGCGCAAGAAGCAGCGGTATCAGGCACGAGGCTGGGGGCTCTGTCGCAAGCTGGAGCGCCCGTCTGTGCAAGTCTGCACAATTCAGATGTCGAGTCCTGCGACGATTAGAAGGATTTGACAACTTCCTGCAAGTTTTGGAGCGAAGTTTCCTGTCGCTGAATACGAACACAACAGGCAGAAGTTTGCGCTAAAATTCTCCAGCCAGCAATGAACTCTTCCAAAGAAAAACATAAACAAGCTGAGTGCCATTGATTATGACGCAGAAAACAGCCGACAGAAGAGGCGCTTTACTTCCCGCTCGATTTTTGACGTGATCGGAGAGTTCTCTCGGCGGATGATGGGTACACGGCGAGGGTAACTCTAATGAAACACGTCACTTAGTAAAAATGAAGTGCAGGTGATCTTCGATTTACTCATTTTAAGAACCATTTGAAATGTTTTCAAAATATTTCGAATGCTTGTAGTTTATAACTCGGAATACAAATCAAAGGGTGCTTGAAATAAGTACGTTATTTGTCGAGGATCGCCTGTAATTTGGTACTATGAATGCTTAAATACTGAAAGATAATGGTTTCAACTCTACACACGCGAATTTTTAGTCATAATCCTGTACACATCAAAATTTTTATGGTTGACCTTTTTTTGAGCTCGACGAATGTAAGCTGTGAGCATGTTCTCCATTTAGTGATTTGCAAAAGTAAGGTTCTCAGCATTGATTTATTAAGGTAAAAATCATTCACTGCCTTGTTTTCATCTGAACAACACCAAAATACCCTAAATTCCTTTGCAGCTGTACGGTAAATCTGAGCTGAGCTCAGCGTAGAACTGATCCAATCCTAGCAATCTAGCAATAACATTCCACAAAATCGAGGCTCAAATTTGAGTTCTGAACTTCATGGAATGTACAGTTGACAAAACAGGACATGGCAACCAAATCCACTTCAAAAATCTACGCACTGCGGCTGGCAACCATAACTCCTGGTTTTTCTCAGAGCTATTAGACTAGCAACAAAAAATGGACCAATTTAATCAAACTTCCTTGCCGGACTGGAGATAAAAGCTCTTCTTTGGGGAAAAATACTCACCTCTGAATGAGATACAAATCAGTGCGGCGACAGCGCTTGGAAAGAAGTGGCTAACAGTTCAAGTTGGAGTCGTTAAAAGCAGGTAAAAGCTTCTTCTCGTAATTACTTGATGGCCGCTGACCTTTATTTGGCAACGTTGCAGAAGCTAAAATTTTACTCTGCTAAAGTTGTAATATAGGGCAGCGGGACATAGTGACAGAAAAGGCCAGTAATGCACTGGAAGAAACTTTGTTTAACGTACGTAGTTACAAATTTTCAGCTCTACGCAGAGCCAGCAACTCTGCACTTGCATGCACTGAGAGAGAGTAGTTTTTTGCTGTGGTACAAGCTTTTACTATTGAAGTCGTTGAATCGTGTAACGCTTTAATTGTAAGCAAATTCATCACAACAAAATATTCGTAGTATGAAGCTTTTTGCTAACTGTCCGAAATTCCGTTGAAGAGTCCCTCAATTCAAAATTATTACAATGATGGCTTTCCATATGATCCTCTTTGGTAAAGAGAGTTGCAGTACCCTGCTATTTGGGTGTTTCTATGTACGTACGCATAGCTCATTGATTCTGGAGCAATACGATTACCGGATGATGCATTAATTATAGACGCCTAAATTTTCGGGATATTGAGTAGATATATATTGCCTCCATCGCGTTCGATATGAACAATGTATTTGCAAATTGAATGAATTATGATAGGGATTGGAAGATAGAAACTTATTTTTTTACGAGTATGACAATCACGGAATTGAGGGCCAAGTGGAAAACTTGTAGAAATAAAAATTGAACGATACAAACACAGCTGAATAGCATGAAAACATCACTTTTTATCCGCTTAAAACGCGCCACTGTTCTCATCATTGGAACGAGTAGTGTTTTGCTAGCTCAGGCATAGGAAAGTGCAAAGTACATTATTACAGCCTCAAAATTTTGGAATAATTAATTCAGATTTCTCGAGATTAGTTAATTTCTAGGGTAATGCCATAGACATGTATAAACTCTTTTCAGTTAGTGACGGTTTCGAGCGACTCGAAGTAACGTCTTATTCACTTGCGTAAACGATGAGCCATGGGAAAACTAATTTTGTTAAGGAAAAGGCCATAATTTGTCAACTGACAGTTTTTTAGGCCTCATCATGCAGTGTGTCTACGGAAGCAGTAGATCCTCATACCTATTGCATCTGAGATCCCACTACATATTAATTAGCCCAGTGTTGTCGGATTGCCTGGTCCGTCCGTCTTTCTGTCACGCTCTTAAGGATTTAGATATGAGAAAATTCGCGAGTCTATATTCCTAAGCTAATAGCAAGACTGTCAGTATCAGTGATACTGAAAATAACAATATTTCATGTCAGAGCTACCGAAATAAAAGCGCATCTTAATTAATAATTTAACATCATTTGTCCCGCCATATTGACGGGGTGCTTCTGCTAATACTAAATCTTGACTAAATACTACTAATTTAGGATTTCATCTATGAGAGGCCTTTTACAGCAGCCATTCTGTACTTGACACCAGTTTTTCTGTAGGTCTCAAAAGTTGAGTCCCAAGAAAGAAATGTAGTTTTATCATGAGAATGATTTTACAAAGAAACTCTAAAAAATGGGCGAAAAAAAGAGTCGTACATCAAACAATAATCAACCGAAAGGTTCAACCAAAGAAGGCAGGAATTTTTTATTTTTTTATTTCGTAGTGTTGATAATTAAAATACTTTATCGACTTTGGACTCGTTTCTTGGGGACACCCTATGTGTAAATTTCTTCAATAGGCATTCGGAATCTCAAAACTCTACGGAAAATGATCCTAATATTTAACTATAACACCTTGTCCAACAAACAGTAATGAAGATACAGGATGACTCAGAAAAACAATACTGGTGGAAAGTATGAAAAATATTTTATGCTAGTCGACGCACCCCGCCAAAAATGGCGGGACAAACGATGTTAAATTCTTAAGATGCCCTCTAATTTACGGTAACTCTGGCATGAAACAATATTATTTTCTGAATCACTGATACGGACTGCCTTAACAAACATTTTGTTTAGTTGAAAAGCGCACACAGAGATTGTTTATTCCCTTAAAATAACCAGGGGTTGTAACATATTATAAGTAATTATAAACTTCTTAAGCATTATTACTATAAATCATGATGATTATATTAAAACAATCATTTCAATTATACTCCTAGGGAGAATATTTCATTTAAACACTCATTCACAAAACCCAACTTAGAGACCGAGCGACGGGAGTGAAAGAAACTGTCGAATATTTTGCGTGAATGAGACCCAGCGACGGCGCACGTTGGTGGGTCGGTCGATACAGAGCGCTGCAAAAGACGTCGATAGCCAGACCGCCACACACCAGCGCCAGCGGCAGCGCGTCTTAACTCATGCACTCGCCCCACCCTGGTCTTCCTCTCGGGGAGTGGGGGGGCAGGAGGAACAGGGGTGCAAGGCAAATTGAGGAATGGGAGGAAGGGGTGAGCGAGGTGGAGAAGGGGGTTAGTGAGGGAAGAAGGAGGGAGTAGGTGGAAGATGGCAGAAACAGGGGAGCAAGTATTTTGTCTTCTATAACCTTGCAGTCGGAGTTGAGAGCGAACAATTAGGAGTGCTGGGAGAAATTTCGGCCACATAGCATGACGCTTTTTTAAAATGGTGCCTGAGAAGATAATAAAATTTGAATAATTAGCGTGAAGTCTGATTCATTACCGGATTAGAGTCAGGGAAAGATATAAGCCTGCATGAATAATATTAAACTAAAAAAAAATTCTCCCGAAATTAGCGAAGTGTAGAGCCGTAGAGTACATATATGTACATCTGCAGCTGGTGCACTCAGCTGGCTAGCACAAGGTCTCTTCTTCACCGTGCAGGTGTCCTCGATCTGCTCATGAAGAGCGGCTGTAAAACTTGAATGAGAAAAAGTTCTCTCCGTTGGGCGGAAAATTTTTTACACGAACATAACTTCAATTTCTTCAAGTGCAGTAGAACTGAATTGCTAATATGTCCAGAAATACTGAATTTTTACTATACGTCAAATAATGATAGTGATTATAAACCATCAGTCACTGGTGGTACAGTCCATATTCACTAGCAATAGCTAACGTAGACGCTCTCACTAGCATTACGAAGTACGTCCAAAGTATCCTAAGAAGTGGTGAGTTGCCAAGGAAACTGCGAGCGGCGTTTACAACGGAAGCGGCATTTCCAAAAGCTGAGTGTTTCTTCTGTGAAGTGTTCTGAGCGGTGGGTAGCAGTAGCCTCACGTCCTGGTGCACTTGTTGAGCAGTAACGACGAGAAAATGAAGGATATGTCACTTACAGTTGGTATGTAAACATTTGTAAACATTAAACATTTGTAAACATTTATTTACCAC
>VOMN01111801.1:0-12435 GCA_014899125.1 Orchestia grillus
ACTGAAGATCTAAAGGTCCCCGGTTCGATCCCGGGTCTGGGCAGATCGATTTTGAAAATCTACGAGGAAGAAGTGAAAATTCAGACGAAAGCTATGTGCATGAGGTAGTTGTGCAATACTGCTTGATGGAATGCGGTTCTGTTTATTGGTTCAGCAGCCATCTTTGAGCGTCGTATCACGATTCAATTGAGTAATGTTTCGATGAATAACTTGGAATGTAAAGTGGGCCTGCTGAATTGCTTAGGAAAATAAACACGCCGCTGCTCTCTTATGGAGGTAACCGAGAATTTGAGTCTTAAAAACATTTAATTTCAAAGTTCCTATCTCAAAAGTTCATTATCATCAAAATCTGTGAGCAAATAAAGTAATCATTAGAATTTATTGCCAAACGAGAAGAAAATTTGAGAGTTAAAATACACAAATTAATATTGGCAACAGTTAATGGTTTGCTATTTTACAAAGGAACACGCTCTGCATTTCGTTGAGGGTTTATGGATGTGTATTTGCATCGATTCCAGTATTCGCACGTCAAATTTGGATGAGCAAGTCAAAGATTTTGAATTTTTTAATGCCTATCGTTTGAACGCAGGGCTTATTTGCGTTGTGCTGACAGATGCTAGAATGAAGAGGAGTTTTAAGAAATCAATTAGTTCGATTAGTGTGGCAGGGATGCTCTGTACCCCTCAAGTACAGGGCTGTGTGGGTCGAACCCACATACCGCGATGCGTAATGTGCGCAACTAGAATTCTACACAATGGATGATCGTTTGATACATGCAAGTCTGTAAAGCATATATGATACGATAGAAGGACGTAATAGTTCCCCTGTTAACTAAAATGGAATGAATAGAAAATTCCTGAAAAACTGGATACGATGCTTTTCAAGTATTTCTTCAGTCTCTCAGATTGCTGTTCAAAAAATGGTATCCCGTGGGTAAAGTCATGCGTCAATTTTTCAGGTGCTCAATCATTATTTCCATTTCTTTATGAAGACAAGAAATGAGAAAATACATGTGTCGGTAATGTCTACAAATCTTTCGAAATGTTAGGGCCTTGAGACATACGTCTTGTATCTCAAGGCTGGAACGCCTTCAACATGCTTTTTTTCGGTAAAGACTCAGTCACCAACGATTTTATCGTTCTTTGTTTTCTCGAATCGGGAGATATTTGCCCCTTTTTTCTGTACGTTTATTCTCATGATGAGGCCCATAACACCTTACACTTTGACTGCAATTCTCCTAGCAGGAAAAAGTTCATGTCAACAAATATATTTGTTCTGAAAGGAAGAATGTAGAATTTTGTTTCTGCAAATTTGGTTTTATAATTTATTTTCCTTCTAACCTTGACTAGCATATTTTATTAATGAACGCATATTTAATTAAAACTTCTAAATTCATATTCACACATGTTAATGTTTTGGTTACGTTAGGTTAGATGATCGCGGTTACCACATATGAAGCACATCACAGTCAAAGTATCCATTTTTACGGTGTGCGGTTCTGATTTATTGATTTCAAATTATACCGCCACCTCGGGCGTAATAAATGGTGGCCGCGGTGGGATGTAATTTGAAACAGATAAGTAAAAATGTCTGTTTCTGTTAGGTGGCTTCACACCAACTGTGTGTATCCACACCAGCAACTGTGTCCTCACCAACCCAAAAGGTTTCATTCTCTGCAGCCCTACAGTGAAACTCCCTCTTCTGACACTATGCCCTTCGTAAAGCCTGGCAAATGGTCTATTGCATGGTACAATTTTAACTGTTCTACCCTTGGCTCGTCTCAATGCTGTAGCTTCTTCCATACCCATGCATCAGCAAAGCCTGTGAATGGACGCCTTAAGCCCCAATAAACGTTTCCTTTGTCAATTATGTGTAATTTACTCTCGAGCTCCGGACAAAAATAACTCTTTGAACCAGAGAGAGTAAACGTGCACTTAGCAGAGCATGAACTGGAAAGATAATTCAGTTCCAGTTGCCTCGCTTTCTGAGTTTTGGCTTGTCCCTGGCTTAATTCACTTTCGTGATTTACCTCGGCCCTGTTTTCTTGCGCTGAGTCAAGATGACTCACTTTATGCCCTCTGATGCAACCGTAAAATAGACTCGGAGAATAAAAACCAACATTTGGAGCAAAATTCAGTCCCGGGAGTGACGACGATCCAAGGATTTTTTTCAGTGTGATTTCGATCGACGATCCCCAGGGTGTTGAGCCCAGTACGCTTCCTCTGCGCCTCCCTGCTCAGCCTCAGGACGTCGGTGTTGCTCGTTACTATTTGATGCTTCATGTTGTGCATGATGCAACGTGTTGCTATTATTCAAAATATTTTACTTTGAGGGGCTTCTGAGAGATGTAGATAACATTTTCTTAGTCGGCGTATTTTTTTTATTGACTGTTTTTCGTGAGTATTGAATAGGATGTAACATTCCTTACGATCTGTTTCAGAATTTGAGCACATTTATGCTACCTTTTACTTTACATTTCATGTGCCATAAAATTGGGCGTTATCCTTTTTATTATACTTTATTTCCCGATAGTTTTGACTATCAAAGTAGGCCATTAGCTGACTGAAAATTATACTGGAGTTAACTGACAGGAAAACATCTTTGTTTACCACTCGATCGACAACGCATGCTGGAAGAAGAGAAACAGTGATGATGGTGATGATCAATTTATCACTATTAACTATAGTTAGAGCGCTTATTGATAGCCCGTCTACGAGCACATACATACACTAAGTGTAGGGTTATGTAGGTTTTGTTTTTTAAACAACCTCAGCGTGCAGTTATAGAGGCATGATTGTGTTTAGAGCTAGAGCTTCATCAGAAGAGCTTAGTATCAAAGTTATGACATTTAGTTTATTGTTCTGAATGCTGGAAATACTTCAGTTTATTGACGCATGTGAATGAAAGTGAAGTAATGCGCTCGCTAAATAATTATAATCCATATATTAACATCAAAATAAGGAAACGAGCTCTGTGAGCCTGTATTGTTCGATCATGTACGTGAAATTGACAGTACAGTACAGCGGTACTAAATATCGGCAACTAGTATCGAATTCGACGTTGGTACGGTTTAGCAGAGTGGCGGCAGAGGAACCGCGTTGGGCCAATGGTCCGTGGGTCGGGACCCCGCTCTGTTAAGTAGTTTATTTCTATCGAACAAACGTCAATTGATCACGATTTAAAAATGTGCTTGCACGATAAGTGGTTCTGAGATAAGACGACAATTTTCGTGTCAGGTACTAGTAATTACCAAGTTACTCGTCACTAGTTGCAGTGTGAGGTACCCGACAACACCGTGTTAGCTGGCACCAGTTAGCATGCACGCAGTTGTCTGGAGATTTTTTACCTTCCACTTGTTAAATTCCCATGTAGCGCATCCCGGGCCATCTTTCCAAAGTACTTATATTTTGAAGGACTGAGGGAACGACTTACTTTGTGCTTTAGACGTAGTGAGCATGACGCCGTCGCATGTACCAAGCTTGTTACAATTGAAGATATTTTACATATAAATGTGAAGTCATTGTTATAATTGCATCGAAATGAAGGGAGTATGACATTGTATGTATGAGGCAATGTATGTACGATTTGTAATAGAAGACATTCATTGTACCGCCTATGCAGTGACAACACTTTAATGGCTGAACTGCATCATTTCTGTAGACATCGGACAGCGAGCGTCCCAGCAGGTAATGTGACTTGTCTCACCGAAGTCTTTATTATTTATATAAAACTTGAGCTACGTAAGGAAAGCATTCTCATGTGATAAAAAGCGATGGTGGTATAGTGGTGAGCATAGCTGCCTTCCAAGCAGTTGACCCGGGTTTGATTCCCGGCCATCGCAGGATCAAATTTTAGAGTAATTAAACTCACAATTCATTCTCAAAGTCGACATGCGACTCAAAACTATGACTATCTTAACTTTTGTAACCCGTATGTAATATTTACGAAACATTATTCGAAAAACGATGTTATTTGCAGAAGTTTCGAGCAAATAACATTTAAATAATAGCAAACGGCTTGCTTGGAGTAAGTGGAGCAGAGTGGCGCAGAGGAAGCGTGCTGGGCCCATAACCCAGAGGTCCGTGGATCGAAACCACGCTCTGCTAGTCAGTTTTATAGTAATCAACTAAAACGATGCCGCTTGATGCTGGTTACCTGCGGCTACTGCACGTAATTGAACCTGCGCGCCATTGAAACAGCCACTGCCACTTAAAATGGATCGAGTGGTTGTGTCGACAGTGCTGTTGTGCGCACATTAAGTGCGCTCTGCAATATGCACGCACAAATTAACAGCACTAATACCTAACCTAAGATGTAAAAGCTCAGAGGACGGCTGTTCTTTTTTCTACTCTCCCCGAACAGTAAAAGAATTTTGCTATAAACTGAGAGTCTGTTGGTCTATGAGTCCTTTTGTCTTGTTGTGGCTGATGTGTTCCATACGATTCGGTTTGTGTTTCATACGAGATAAAAATAAAATTTTCTGAAAGTTCCGACATTATCAAACGTTCGATTGCTTTGTTGACTAAAATCTAAAATTCATCACGAAGAACAGATTTTCATCTGTTTTATATAAGCGTGTAGAAAAAAGTACGACATTATATAAAACACAAAAAAACAATCGCATAGATCGCGAAGCACCGACAGAAGAAGCCTAGATAGCTCAGTTGGGAGAGCGTTAGACTGAAGATCTAAAGGTCCCCGGTTCGATCCCGGGTCTGGGCAGGTTAATTTTTTAGGATTTTTAAAAGTGGAATTTGAGATAGGGATTGAGCGAGATGGATATCCTGCACCGCTTGGCGGAACGCAGTGCTGCGTTGGGGTTCTGCAATCACTGTGGATATTTAGCGCCTGATAACCTTAAGTAATGGTTATGTTTTGGTCTTTGAATTGAAAAACGAATGTAAGGTTGGTGAATTTTTTCAGACGGTAATGCCCGACACCGCGTCCTATAAATTTTAGCAAATGTAGTAAAGCTGCCACGTCCAAGCTTGCATTTGAAAAATATTCTATTTATCGGTGCTCCTGTCGTTCGATTTAGGCCACTGGACCGCCAGTTCAATTTATTCTTTTGTACTAAATTCGTTCCCCTACATCACCTACCATAAATGTCTGGTTGGGATCATCAGGTTCGTCATTTTATTTTAAATAAATGAAATATCTTTTTAACGCTTCAATTAAAATTTCATCGCATTAAAAAAACAAATACATGGATGATATTCATGTAAAATTCTCGAATGGTATTTTAAATAGAATTTAGAGCTCTTCTGTGCACGACTCGCAGAATCTCAAACTCGAAATTGAAGCAACTAAGGCGGAAATTACACAGCTAAAAAGTTCCTATTCCAATTATACAAGTCCTGCATAATCTATTGATGTACCTTGAGCTGACCAACACAAACTTGACTCTTTGAAACGTGACTCTTTGAAGCATGACTCTTTGAAACATGACTCTTTGAAACACGACTCTTTGAAACACGACTCTTTGAAACACGACTCTTTGAAACACGACTCTTTGAAACATGACTCTTTGAAACATGACTCTTTGAAACATGACTCTTTGAAACATGACTCTTTGAAACATGACTCTTTGAAACATGACTGTTAGTCTATCCTACATAATTTGGCGAATGCTATGAATTCTCACGATACTCGTACAGAATACAAACGTAACCTGATGCTGAAGAGGAGTGAGAACCAAGGTCTTGACTGGCAGAGAGCCAGCCAGTATTTTACTCACTTGAATTCGATTTACCGATATAGATTCAATCAAATTACTCTCGAGTCACTCAACGGACAATCGAAGGACTTCGGTCGGATTACATTATAGCGAGACCGTCCGTACGCTTCCCGACTGGAATACTGCTATCACAGAGAGAGAACGATCAATGGTACCGGCAAAAACACTGCCTTCCGCCCCCACTGAAGAGGGAACGCCTGCCGCAGCTGGCGCTCAACCTCGAGAGGGTCTTTGTCTTTACCTCGGAAGCGTACCTTATAACACAATACATATGAGGACACGGCATGATAAAAATATCGGTGATGGTTTGTGTGAGGGATTATTCATGCTGCTGGTCCGAAGACAACGTGTAGAGTGAACGGAACTAGCAGCGAACAGAGCTAGCGGTACTACAGCATAAGGGAGATCTCAGAGGTCAGTCGTTCATCTGCGCTGTAGGCCTCCACAGGTATGACCGCTGGGTCACCAACAGTTTCTCAAGATAGGTTTGTTCAAATGAAAAGATTTAGGGTCATACGTCATGAAGAGCTTGCCGTATAGTTGTATCGAGGTTTTCAGCTAGCGTACGCAACTGGCATTGGGACGCTCTTGTCATACTGAAGCCACATAGCACCCTATTCTACGTTCAACTCGTCCGTGCGTAAGATAAGTCAGACTGAAGTCAGACCTTTGTGTAAGGTTTGTGTCTCCAATCCATTCGGAATGTGAGAGTGTTCTAGTGTATTCGACCGACGAAGTGTGTAGTTTTTCATAGCTGGACCTGCTGTCTTAGATTGAAACGCCCCTGATTCTCGAATCTAAATTAACTGAGTATTAAAGGATGAAATCAATTGTGGTGTGCGATGGCCGAGTCGGCATCTCCCTGTCGACAAATAGCATCAGACGGAGCACAGACCTAACTGAGGACGGTTCTCGAGGCGGAAGGGCTTGTTGGCCTCTCTGCCGACTCCACGAAGAACCTGTAAATTAACCTTTACAGACTACCTCGTTATTTCTCATTGACCAAGTTCTTTTTTTTTTTTAAAAAAGACAAGACAACTCGTTCCACTTTCATCACCGCCGAAGATAGAACTGGACGTCTTGTTAAGCTTCCCTGATGCAATGTTGAAAATTATCTTCGAGAAATAATCCCCTCTTCACCGAACTACGTAAGCCTATAAACCCTATCTAAGGTTAAAAAATTCTACACCCAAAAGCACAGCTAGTTGCAAGAGCTGAAAGGATTTTGCTCTAGAGTGTTGTGCGGTGCGGAAACATGGAGGCTAAGAGTGGCAGACAGAAGATTCGACTGAATGTGATAGAGATAAAGTGCTTGAGAAGGCACGAACGGGTGTTCTCGTGGGACCATGACTCTTGGACCCTGTGGGGAGAGGGGGTGGCACAAGGCCCAAGATAGCGTCGTGGAAGTAAGCCGTCGGTTCCAGCGAGGTTTCAGGTTTCATGCCAAATGCTCCCATAGCAAGAGCGGCTTCTCTCACCTTCAGCCTAATGCTTCTCTTTTGCTGCTGCATTAGTGAGGGACCAAGAAGCTGTTGTGTCAAAGCTTCACCTTTGTTTCTCATTTTTCTCGTCCATCGGAGTGTAACTGTCGACTACTATCTCAATGTGTGAGAAAATTGTGGTGTGAGTATTGAATTTGATTCGTCAAATTTCTAATTTCTCTTCATTTGCCGCCAACTCTATGCGATATCTAACAGCCATAGCGCAATTTTTGAAATGACGTGCAACCAATTTTGCCGCCTTTGTTAGACAATGCTGAGCCAATTTTGCAATGTTTTCTTATGGATGTAATCTTTATTAACTCCTCTCTGCAGAACTGGCTTATGTGTCGTGGCGGTCCACTAAAACTCTCATTCCTGGCTGTCCCCTTGCTGCCGTACGGGCTGGAAGAGTCCCAGGGATGGTTTCGGCAGCCATGGCTCGGTGCTGTGTTAGTCCAGTCGTTTCCCTTCGTTGTGGAATCACGAACGAAGAAAATTTCAAAACTTTGTATGGTGAAGTCAATTCTTTAGTGCAGGTATAATCTCCTGAATGTAATAGCATTCAAATTGGTATGCAGCCGATGTGGCAATTATCCAGTTAACTTGTAAGGATTCGGATTTGGAATCAATTTACCCAATTTTGCAAGTATCTAATTAAAACTACTGGTACCCAGTCAATCTGGCATGTATGTAGCTCCTTTGACGAGATTCTAGGAGATTGGGGAAGATACATAGATAATTCGATTGGAATTTGAACAATTTACGAAGCGTTAAAGAACGATGATTTTCAACCAGACATATTGGCAGCCATCTAACGAATTTGGCTTCGATGGCGCGATATGTCCACAGAAGCGCTAAAAAACTAATGAATTTAAAAACCATGTTCAAGAAAAATTTAGTTTAAACGATTTAACAACGGTACGGAGTGTGAATTTCTATGGCTCGAGTACCATAAAATGAGTACCGAGCAATCGATGACGTGAGTGACGTGCGGTAGCCACAGATGACCAGCAGCAAATTGAGGTAGTGAAGTGACTCAACAACTGCACTCAGCGCATCACAATAAAAACTCACTAGCAGAGCGTGGTTTCGATCCACGGACCTCTGGGTTATGGGCCCAGCACGCTTCCGCTGCGCCACTCTGCTTCGATCCACTACGAAAAGCCGTTTGTTATTATTTAATCATTGCTCGCTTGAAAACCAACGCACACAGCAATGTTTCTTTCAATATCATCAGTTCATATTACTAATATAGTCTGGGCCTAAAATTATTTGGGTCGTTGTTCTCATTTTAAACAATTTAGTTGCTGGAAGATGAGCCTAAAAAATGAAATGGTCCGTGCACGGAGAAACATAAATACTTAAACACGTGTTTCTGTGGAAATCGTAGCCCATGTTAGATTATGTGTTTTGTTATCATCAACATAAGTGTTTTGCGCGGACTTTTCTACGTCATAATACGTCTTCATAAAGCCGGTAAATTTTTTCAGGCTGAATTGCGAGTCTGAGCATTCTCTAAAATTAGACTTTGCGATGGCCGGGAATCGAACCCGGGTCAACTGCTTGGAAGGCAGCTATGCTCACCACTATACCACCATCGCCGTGCTTTAACGCGGGAGGCAGTAATAATATTTGTTGAATACTATGCAAATAACAACTTTCGAGGGGCAACGAATGATAACATTTAGATATTCTGGTTTGTTTATGTTTCAAAATAACGGGGCCTGAGCCTCGAAAGAGATATTATTTCAAGTACAGCCAGCCCAGGAGCCGCAAAATTACTACAATAATTAGAAGAGCTACCAATACATCATACATAGTCAGTTATACCAACCTGCTGTCTCTTGCCTAAAGTCTACAACGTGATGCAAACTACGTGGTGCTATCTACTTGATGCAAACTACGTAATACTGTATCGGATGTTCCTTATGTCATCTTTACTAATCGTTGGTTTCTCATTCAGTTTATGTCTTCACTTGGGGTATCAGAAGAGTTGGGAGGGACCAGCACGCTAATTTATAACATAATCTTTTGAACGTCACCATTTTGGGGATGAACTTCATCACTTAGACTCCGACGTGCGCCTAATGCGGTACCTGCGATCATCTAACCTAAACTAACGTAACCAAAGTACTAACATATATGAACATGAATTTTTAAGTTTTCATGAAATTTGTGTTCATTACTCGAATATGATAGTTCAGATTAGAAGGAAAATTAGTAGACTAACCAAATTTTTAAAACAAAGTCCTTCATTTTGATTTCACATGAGACAATTGTCGATACGAAATTTTCCCAGCGTGGAGAATCGCAGTCAAAGTATTAAAGAATCCTCGGCTTCCTTTCCGTCACACCAAAGCCTGGAGAACAAAGCGTGATGCAAGTGTTGTTACGTACTTTACGTCCCTAATAAAAATGCACGTAATTTTTAAGTAATGGCAATGATGCAAATTTCGCATTAAAGTAATCATGCTGCACATGGTAGTGGTCAACCAAGAAACCTTTAACCCTTCATTAAAAAAAATCCGAACCTGTGTAATTAAAAAGCTACTAGTTGTTTGTAGAAGCTAAATGCAGCTTTATTGCTGACAAACAGTACATGCAACTGCAAGTAGTTTTTCGTGCATAGCTAAATGCAACCATATTACAAGAATAATTAGGTCGTTGGAAGGTAAAAATAACCCTTGTGCACGTCTGACCGCCGAAGGGCGCGACGGTACTGGGGTGCGAGCAGGCAAGAGAATCGGGAGGTCTACGGATCGAAACTACCCTGTGCCAGTGAACATCGCTGTGAAGTTGTATAACATCCCGTTTTTCGATAATTTATCATAATAATGTAAACTAGACTTACGGACTTATTTACAGTGTTTGAAATCACTCAAGGTAAAAGTTTACCTTCGCGTAACTTCCTAATTAGTTTCCTGACTCCCAATTGTCTAGGCGTGTTGACATTGCAGAAGTTGACAGTGCAGAAGTTGACAGTACACAAGTTAACAGTGCAGTGACACTCAAAATGATGTCTTCTCATTTAACAAAATTATTCTTCATCTCTCCAACCATCTTCGTTGCCAATAGCTCTCAAGTGACTAATGTAACGTATCATAATAACTCATTAAAATATCCTGAACATATAACTTACGATGAAGAGCAAAGTGAGTTTGTGTGTTTATTTATTTGTATCTTTCGTGTTCGCATCGGAGACTTGGAATTACTCCAATTCTACCATCAATATTACATCAAGTAATTTCTCAATGAAAATTAATGGAAATTATTTTCTAATTTTCCTCGCGTTGTATTCATGCTACGGTTGCGGTGTCGCGTTCCCATTTACAAAGATGGAATCTTCATGCCCCAAAATATATACTGAGCGATGAGAGCATATTTCCTTAGTGACACTGAACGCATTATTTTCGCGAAAATTCTGCTTCGGAGCAATCGACTTCCTCTCGTGGCCTGGGCTCGTAAGATAGTCGTGGATGCAAGTCCGGCTAGCTATCGACGCAGGCTTTAAAACAGGATTGTTGTATGAACATTTCAGCGGGCCAAGAGTGTGAAGTCCTGGTAAATTTTCCCACGGTGTCCCGACTCGATTTCCCTAACATTTTTGAGTCGACAGCTAATATTCATCGCGCCCTGCTTTCTGACCTTCGTCCTTTTGGGAGTCAACCGTCTTTCTCTCCAGCTTTCCTTGAGGAGAAAACTCCTTCAAGGTACCATGAAAGGTGGAGTACTAGCCAGTTTAATTGCACGCTCGCCCTCCAGACGGCGTCGTGCTGCCGCGACCTGGTCCTTCACCCCAACTCCACACCTCAAATGACTACGCAGTGTCGCAGCGGCCTTCAAAAGTTGGGATGGAGTAACTTAATTGAAGGCAACTGTCACGGGAAATTGTCTCTGATCCCTCGCTCCGATTTTTACCGAATTTCTGATCATCTGAGCCCCCCCCTCCTCCTACCCGTGCATTAATTCAGTCGAGAACTCGGCAAAACTCGGGAGCAGGTCACTATTGCAATCACTCCCGCCGATATCGAGAATTCTATTCTTGTGGTCCACAAGCTACGTTCTAGGGAACGACATTGACAGCCCAGGAAGAGTTTTATTTTTTATACCCTGTCTTATATTGCATCCATCTGTGTAAACACTCCCACGTACGTGTTCTTAGGCAGGGTCCATTGACGTGTGTTTATGTGTAGTGAAGAAACGGCTGGCACTTCGTTATCATTTGACCTATGTTTGTTCGAATAGGGAAGTTCATCTGAAATGAACTGTTAATGAGGGAGCATTATTCAATTAAAGGCGACCAGATAGAACTCGATGTAAAAGAATCCTTTGTACGAGTGAGCGACATGCTGAGACAGCTGGCGACTCAACGACACGTTCAATGAGACTGGAATCCCCAAATCAGTCGGAGCCTACAGCCTTTAATTGGTCGTTCGGACGCTTGCCGTGGACTGAAGTTTGTATCTCTAGTGGCAGCTACCGAAAAATGAATGATGAAAGTTTCCGCGTATTGTGAAAACGAGTTTGATGAACTTATTGGCGCCCGCTGCGCTCGCGTCTTCATTAATTAGCGAGTATTCGAGCCTCGAGTAACGAGTCTAACAGGATGTGACGCTTGGCAAGAAAAAGGAAATTTTCTTTAATTTTTTCGTATTTTCTATTACTGAACTTTTTAAAAGCGCTTTGTTATTGGAAAAAATGAAAACCCCATGGAAAAAGACGGCGATTTGCCCGGCAATAATGCAGAGGCGAAGGTGGGCTCGAGCACTTGAGGAGTTTCCAATGAGGAGGCAAAAGAACGAGTCGATTTCACTTTTTCAAGAAGTTTCTGACAAAATAAAATTAATGTAACTCAAAGTCTCCTTTCCAGCCCCCGTTAGGAGGCTTGAAGATGGTAATTGTCTTCCGTACGATTGTATCTTTTAAGTTTAACTTCAGTAAGAAAAGTCTTTTACGTTCCCAAATTCTTATGTAGCGAAAGCTTCTGCCATTGCTTAATAAAAATCAAAGGTCAGAATAAAATATTTTTTTGGAAGTATATAAAATATACAACATGAAGTTATATACAACACTATGTTATATATATATACATATGAGTAAAAATTGAAAAGCTCTCAGGTTCCATTGTTAGGAAATTAAAATTTGAGGCTTCCTGTGAGATATTTTAGTTCTTTTTTTTTGCCAAGCTTTCGAACCACGTCACGTAGTTCTTCATTC
>VOMN01111804.1:0-21956 GCA_014899125.1 Orchestia grillus
TGCTGAAGCGCTGCTTTCACTACTACTACTTATACTCATACTACTATTTCTCTCTACTTCTTTTTTTTCTCTCTTTAGTATTTTTCCCCTCAAGGGGTGAAGGGGCGGCAATAGGGTTAGGTAAGTTAGGTTTGTCTGTCTAATGCTATGGGGACTGGCGACACCTGGGGAGCACTGACTAGAACCTCAGCTATAGATAGGCCGTCGGAACACTATATTTCGTGCCCACTTTGCTTCTTCCCATTTTCATGACTTCATTGCTGTCTTTTCTTTGTCTTTTATCTCAACTTGTTCTTTTTGAGCGTAGGGAATATTGTGAGGGAACACACCTGTGCATAGATTTCATATTTTCTACGGTCCAATACTTATTAGTCCCTTCTTCTCTTCGGATCACATTTCATGTGGGTAGGGAGCCTTAAACCAACCAACAAATAATTCAACCAATCATTAGCATTTCTATGTTGTCGTTTGGTCTTTGAGTGGAGACCAATTCAATTTGCGTGTGTCCCCAGTAGGCAAGGCTCCCAGCGCCATCAAGACGAACATCAAAGCTGCCGGCCAGATGCACCCCTACCGACAGTGATGTCCAGCCTTGGCCTGGTAAGACGCTCGGGGTACTCGCCTCAGAGTTCTGTCGTATTTTGCTACTGGCGGAGTTGTTACCGTGTGGGTGTAGTTATTTCTTTGTTTCTATCAAATTATTCTGCCAAAAATCGTCCTGAAATTGTTCACTGCAGGGGCTCTCAATGAAATGCTTGCCAGCAAAAGGGAATTGATTTTGCGTGTAATATAGTATGACTTTATGCAATGGTGGGTACGCTTGCCGCCATATTTCACTATACCTCGTGAGTGGGACATTTGTCAGTGTGAACCAGCTGTGATTTTATTCTCAGCCCTCCGATACGTAGATTTTTTTATCGCAAACCAAGCGTAAAATCTCGGTTTTATCCCTGGTGCTGCAACGCAATTCATGCACACCTTGATTACTTTTTGTTGGGATATCACCCCCTTTCATTGAGTCGCGTTCCAAGGCCGGAGGCAACGTTCAATTTAAATTTTGACCACCTTGTCTTGGTTGCAAATATAATTGGATAGAACATCAGGATATCGTCTAGATGTCGAGTACACACTGTATTGCATTATAAGTTGCGCTTACCTGCTCATGCAACTCGTGTGACTTGTCACTGGCAACAAACGATACTTTTTATTACTATAAAGGCATTGACACTTTTGTCTTGGTGCTACTGGTGATACGACTGAAATTTATAACATCGGAAAATTAAACCAGCGTTTTAAATCCATCATAATATGAAATCGAGAAATTGAAAAAAATGTTCCATTCCGAAATGAAAACATACTGATAGTAACAAGAGACAATGTTCCTGTGGCATTCGTACGGCTGCGGTATGGCAGCTCCAGTCCCAGCCACCGAACTGGACGGTGCAGCAGTCCTGTACATTTCTGTATCCCGTTAGTTGTACACGCGAGCTGAGGCGTGCCGCGCTAGAGGCGAGGTGTCGGTTGTCGCGACGGACCGTCAGCGAAGTTAGGTCTTGTCTTTTGTTCTGTGCAATTTTTGCTGGCAGGTGAAGGTGTGCTTAGCGTGTCTGCTGCCAAGCGAGGCGTCCGATGCTAGAGTCTCCTCGGCGTGTAGCATCTTGCAGGACTGATGGGAATTTGGTGGGCGTTTTATAACCTTTACGATGCCGTTATTTTAGTACAGTGTGAATTTCTTGTTTTGAAGTCTACCGAATTGATGAATTGACCGCGACGTCGGAGTACAAGCATCCTCGATTATGCAGGGTGGCGCTGGAGTAACTGACGTTAGCGTTGATGAGTTAATAGGTTAACAAGTTATGTGGCATTCTAATTAAAAAAAGTCAGTTACTTCTGTGTCACTCTGTACAGCTACGAGCAAATTTTCATATATGCATTGAAAGACAAAACCTTGGGATTCATTATATAAACATCAGCTCTATTTTTGTGTTAAAGCCCGCGCTACTGGGGTTTAAAATTACCGTTTACCCTCCTGTCGGTATGACTATTTACTGTATGGTTCAATTAAATGAAGTTTCATGAGACCGTGCCGGCGAGTTTTCATTGTTTATGGACAGTTTCGGCCGACGAACACTGTATCTACTCCTTCACTACCATTGCTTAGCTATTATTCGTTTCTAAAGCTTTTATTTGCTCACAAGACAAGAAAAACTATTGCAGGCGTAGTCTGCAGCCGCACCTTAGGTACGGATGTGAACTCAAATGTATTGCTGATTTCATGTTGTGGAATTTCTGTGTTGCGCAGAACAAGTTTTTCATTTATTCCTGGTTTTTGAGTTTAATTTGACGGATTGATACGCAGCCTTTTCGTCGTTTCCTATTTATTTCTTTTTTGCTGTATTCGGTCCTGCCATGTGATTGGTAAAATAGGAAATTCATCTTTGAATAGTCATCTTTAGGGATTGTTAGGGAATTTCGCCGTGCAAAGGTAATGTAAGAGCTCACGCCATGTAACTTATGCTTTATTTTATGCTAGGTGTTGTGAGAATCAGGTCCGTATTAACTCTGGGGGTGTAAAATGGGTAATTCAGGTGGAATCTTGATTCTAATGTACAGGCTGCTCGTAAAGTCTCTTTACAGTTTTGAAATTTAATGACGAATGCAATTGATAAGATGCCTCTCAAGTAATTTGACTTGTTCCATTGGATTATAATGTGATTAAAATCTTCGGTAACCAATGTTTATAAAGAACAAGTCAAATTGGTATACCTTTTTAACTGCCGTTGTGATTAAATTTTAAAACTGGAAAAAGACTTTTTGTGAACGCCCGGTACATGTCTATGCTAGTGGAGTTAACTCCATTCAAGGAGGCTTTAAGTCACGCACTGTTATCCGTACGAGGAATACGGGGGACTCTGGCAAAACAATCGCGCTACCGAGTTCTGAAACGCGAGCGTTGGAGCGCTGTGTCGTAGTTTGACCGACGCTCAGCAATGGGAACAAAAGGAGACAAGGAGACGAGACCTGCGTCGTGCTCAATTACTCCTGTTACCGCGGTGTTTTGCTCCTACTTGAAGTGCTATTTTGCCAGCTGGGGTCTCCTGGAACTGAGGTCTCCTGGAACTGAGGTCTCCTGGAACTGAGGTCTCCTGCTACTGTGGTGCCTGGTGTGATTTGTGGGTCTCATTGTAGGTCAGTAGCTATTGAAGTTTTTCTTGAAGCAATGTGTTAATGTTCACACAGCTGTAACACCTTGGGTATGTAGTGCTGTATAGCAGTACGTAGCATTCACTTTGTTCGATCTCTGTCGGCGATTTATGTGTGAAATTCGTTTCGTAGGTTTTCAAAACTTAGGGGAATCGTTGATCGTTGTTAAAAGCTAGCAGAATTTATGTTAATTTTTTTTAAATTGCGCGCCGTTCGCTCCAGGAGAGATCGCGCCCCCTCGCTAATTAATAACGCTTCGTTGAAAATCCCTGATCTACCATTTCTGTGATGATACACAGTCAGCTACGACGACGTTTGTCGCTCCGACGTGATTTCAAATTTCGTGCAAAGGTCAATTGAGGGAAATAATTTTGGAATCTTTTTAAAAAGGCTTATAGTTTATTACAACACATTATGTTGCACTAAAATTGAATGAAGTCCTAATAGAAATTCATGAACAATGATAACTAATGGAACAAACGTTCGCAGTATCGAAATTACAACCTATCCTCCATGTGCACGTGAACTACTCATTGTTTTCCGCCTCTCGCTTGGCGAGCTGTAACAGGAAAACGCTTGCTTGATGCGGCTGCCGCCGTGTACACGCCCTGTCATATTTTGTGGCGACAAAAATGGCTCATTGCGATTCTCATTCTCGAGCGTAAAATCTGAAATTAGTCCATATCATGAGAAATGGGTATGAACTCACAAGGTTTGTAAATCCTTATAGGGTTTCTTATGGTTACACTGGCAGACACCAGTGCTCGTGAACTGACTCATAACTCTATTGATGGTATGAAATCAAAAGTGAGGGAGGGACGGCCGTATTGCCGAACTTTTACTCATAGCACTTTTGCAGTTCGTGTCCAACTTCTGAGTTATTCGAAGTTCATTTTTGTTACCACGATAAGTATGAGAAAGTTGTATTAACTGTTCGATATTATTGCGATAAACATTTCTTATCTAAGACATGAATGAACAGTTTGTTCCGTAGTTCTTTGGCGATATATGATCGAAGCTTTACTTATAGATAAATTCATAAATACGCATCTAAATATTAAATAATTTTTCACCTCTGCGTTATACTAACGACTGGCACGGGGCTTAAACCTGAGAAAGGCTTACGTTTTTTAACTGAGAAATTCGCTCCTTGAGTGCTGTGTTTCCTGTGGGGTCTGGATTTCTTGGCTGAAGCTCTGGGGACCTCGTCTCCGTATGGCAGAAGGAGAGGCACGTGTCGGCTCTTGCCTAACGCCTTCAAAACGATTTTAGCGTTCGGATTATACAATGTTTTCCTCTCCGTTGATTCTTTGGACGACTCTGGTTTGAGCTCGTAATGATAAAGCTCCAATTCTGACGTGGATTCATCCGGAATTATAGGTAAACTTAGCGAATATTGTTGATGCGAGGTACTCTTCGAGTCAACCTGTTTGGCGAAGCTAGAATTTAGTCTCTGTGGTCGTCTTTTAGTCTTTTTACGTCGTGTAGGTTGGTTCGTTTCATGTACAGCCGGACTTTGTTGTTGAGCTTGAGGCGTGTGGGGCAGAAATAGCTGTGGAGATTGCCTACTGAGGTCTGGAGATATTGTTGGCCTACGCAGAACTGGAGAATAGTCGATGGGGGGAATTGGAGTGGTGTTGGATATTCGTAGAGTTTTGGGTGGCCGTTGAAGTAGGTTAATTGACGGAGTACTGTTTCGAATTTTTACGTGCGCCGTGCTTGTTGGCGTTGTTGTTGGTAGTTTTTGGTTGTGCGACAGAGCGTCTCTCACTTCTTGGGAAGCGTGCACCTTAGTATCAGAAGGTGAGCTAGGTACTGCCGCCTCAGGGCGATTTTCAAAAGAGAGCTGGTGCTCAGGTTTTATCAGCTTTCCAGGAGTGAAGGAGGAACGAGTCTTGGGATTAACATTGAAACTGACCTTCAGTTGATTTCGCGCTGACTGTGAAATGGGTGTTGGAACTGAATCTCGTATGGGAATTATTCTTCCTCTTGAAGTCGTACGAGAAGGTACTCGTTCGTTTGATCCCGATAACGTTACTCTAAATGGGTTGGGCGAAGGTGTGGTGACAGGCACGTGTTCCTTGAAGTCTATTTGACTGTGCTTGAATCTCGCATTTGAGACTTTCTCTACTGATGGCATCCGCTGCCTTTGCTTGTGTGGAATTCTTAGTTCCTGAGGACTCGGGTGGGATGTTTGTGGGAGCTCAGGGACTTTGGTTGGCGAAGGTAGTTCTCGATGAGTTTCAACGTTCCGTAGTGCGAACTTATTACTCGGCCTCGTGGGCGAGAAATTGTTAGATTTTTTTGAAGTGGGGAAATTAATACCGGGATAAAAGGGGATATCGTTTGGATGATGGATGGAGATTTTTACCGGCGCTGGTTTCACAGGCTTGTGCTTTTTGTTGTGTGGCTTGTTTTTGAATCTAGTGGGCAAAAAGACTGGAGGAGGCCTTTCAGTTGATACTGGGTATGGAGTTGGCCGTGGTCGCTCTGAGGTCTGAATGCTGCTTGCGAGTCCGTCGTGACTTGTTATCGTTGGAATAACACTTGGATCATCATTGTCAATGTGACCATTTGTGTGCAGTGCACCGGAGAGAATTGGTTGAACAGTCACGTGCTGGCTCGGAACTCGAGTTGGCGGCCTGAAAGTTGGTTGTTGAGGTCGATGATTTGTTATAAAATTAGTGTTTGGATTTACGGGAATGGCTGGCAGCGTTTCAGGCAACCGTGATATTCCTGGCAAATTTCCTTGCACCGTTGGAAGGATTGGACCAAACGGCGGTTGAAAATTAGAATTAACACCCTGGACTAATTGTTCTCCTAGTGGACGGTGCTTCAATGTTTGTCTGTGTAAATTCATATGTGGTCTTGGCGAAGAACGTACGTTTTGGAATGCAACGGCTTGGTTCGGCTGCCGAGTTGATGGAAACTTCAAAGTTTGGCTGTGAAGCCTATCCAGGCCCGCATGGGGTGCTGGTCGAGGTTTGGGTGGACTCAGTGTCGGCTGTAAGTTAGGGTTGCGCACATCGTGGTTTTTAGGTCGATGTCTCGGAGTGGAAGGGTGGGAGTTGCCACTGCTGCTTGGTCGAGACAGAGCTGGTGATGGTGAAGCAAGTGGAGCTCGGGAAGGCCAGGTCGTAGTGACGACAGCTGGGTGCGCCGTAGACGTCTCGATAGGGTTGATGTCTTCGTACGTTACCTCGGCCCGGAACCCTTCTGCGTCTGCCACGTACGTCACGGTCTGGATGCGACCATCTGGAAGCGCGACCTGTGGGATACGGTTATTTATCAGTAATACTTGTAATTTTAAAACTCGATCTCTCTCAGGACATCATGCTCCAATCATAGCTGTTCCATTGTTGTGTCGAAGTTATCAAATCTATTTTTTTTGTTCATAAGGATTAAATATGCTTATTCTTAAATTATCCATATCGAAGTACGACCCTCCTGTATACCCGTGGGCTCGCGCCGAACACATAACCTTCAACTCCTGTATATCTTCCTTAACATTTCAATCAAGTCTGATTTTTCTCGTCGAATTTAAGCTGAATTCGAGCGCTGAACAATTCGAAGAGGTTTCGGAAAACTTTTTTTCTAATATCACTGGAGTTGTATCTGTGTCCTACATTGTTATATGATTTCAGGACACCATTGTTCTTTCAAAGGACCCTCGCTTTGTGGAAACAATTCATCTGGTAGCATCTAAAATGGGTCCATTTTCTTTTCAATTGCTATCAAAACAGCATTCGTTAATGACCGGGACGAATCAGTGGGACACTTCTGATGCCCACGGAGCACGACCGCAACCCCAGGTCACCTTGTAGGAGCCGGTGACTTCTTTGCCATCTCGCTGCTCGTTGCGTTGGTGGTAGTTGCCTGTGTCAGCCGAGGCCACCCTGTAGCCGTACTGCTGAGGCTGGCCGCGTGTCTGCGTGGCGGAATACAATGAAAATAAGGCGTACCTACTATGCCGTGTTCTTATTCATAACCCAGAGTGCTGCGCTAGAGCTGTGCGGTTGCATCAATGCTCTGACTGATCTTCGACCACCACTGCCATGTGAAAGGATGAGTGTCGGGGAATGTGTGTCTTGTGTATATTGCACCAATGAAGAGGAGTCATAACCTTCGTACGTCAGGACTACCTCGGGAATACCCTACTACAGTATCATGTTCTAGTGAGATGATATCATTAGCGCGATAAATGCGCTCAAAAAATAAATTCTTTAGTACTGTAAAGTAGTACGCGTATTTCAAAACTTTCATTCACAGATATTTTTAGTACGATAAAAAAAAGCCTAAGTGGATGTTCGATTCCATATGATGTATGCGTATGTGATTCCAAGCTTGGGAGAGTATTTTTCAGAACTTCTTACAAAGCTGTGTGTAGTTAATACTGATACATAGAGGAGCACTCGGCGTCACTACAAGACGATGTTTTTTAATTCACGTGTTGAGGATGTTAAAAAATAGTTCTATGTGTAGATACTAATGACATCGAAAACTATTGTACATAAATTGTAAGATGACCTGAAAGATCTTGACAGTAAAGTTTTAAAATATTCCTGAAATTAAAATGAATATTTGCAGTGTTCCTATAATTTCAACGAATACTTGACTACGTGGAATTTTCTATTCCTGGAGACTTAGTACAAACAGCGAGAGTTTCGTTCTGGGAAGTGAACATAATTTGGAATAATTTTATGTTCACTTTTTTGGAAATGAAACTCAGATAAGAAATAAGCAGACCTCATCGCATATTTCGAGGCCTTACTGTTCATAATATGAACTGGTAAACGGTATTTTTTACTCTGCATGAGAAAATAAAACGTGGTGACCGGTGAAGTGAATTAGTTCGCGTTATCTCGAGTATATGTTGTGCTAGCATACAATAATCAATTATTCATTCTTCTTCGTGTTAGAACGTACCGAATTTAAATCAGAGGTTCAACTGGTGAATTTCTCATTTATGTAAGATAGCGTACTCGTGTAAATAAATTATGTATAATAAAATATCAATTTTTTTGCTATTTTCTTATCCCCCATATTTTCTAACGTCTCAAATCAAACCGACTGCAATAAAATCTTTCTAAGTTTTCTATCCATTCAAATTTCATTATCAAACCATGGTGTAACTCGAGCGAAATAAATACTTTAAGTACTGTATATGGCCGCTGATAATTTGCGGTTAAAATTTTACGAGAATACGTTTATTTAAATAAATTCTATCATGTGGGGCGTGGGCTGGTCTAGCTGAAGACAATTCTGAACACGCATTGGTGAACCTTATTGCACTTCCTCGGGTGCACTAAAGTGTCACGTTCTTTAAAAATTTCAATCTGAAGCATTGGGCTAAAGGTCCCGGTTGGAGGTGGAAATGTATCCTATGGATTTGAAGGATATGTAAATGGTTGCAAGCCTCTAACAGCTTACGTTTCATTTTGGCTATCTTTTTTAATGCAGTAATTGTTCATTTAGAACTCACCTTTGGCCTGAAACTGTATCGTGTTTTGACGCGTTTGTCTGTTTGTAAATTTTTGACGTCTGGCATCGTCTTTTTGACAGAATTAATCACACCTAAAAAAATATTCAAGTTAACAAGTGGTACGGAAGATTTGGGTTGGAAGTAAATTCGAGTTCATATTATAACGCAGAGAATATTGAAAATTTTAGAGAACACATTACATTACTCTTAATATGCATTGCTATTATTTTTCACGAACATTGGTCGTTTGAATTCAGATTTGCATACCTGGTAGTGGATGTCATTGTCGTACTCGTCTTGAAAGTCTTCTTGACTGAAATAATAGTGTGGGTAGTCACCATACTCCTCTGGCGTTGGTCCGATCGATCCGTCATAATCTCCTTCGTAGAAGTCAAACCCCTGTTCACCGTGTTCCTCATCGTCGTACGCACCGTCGTCAAATGGGGCATGAGAAAACGGCGATGCCGTTGATGTAACTGCTCCGATTGCCTGCGGGGATCGGGGTGGTAAGGGGACAAACTTTTTGGGCGAGAAGGAATGCCGAGGAACAAAATTTTGAGAGTGAGTTACGGACACTGGATGGGGTGATATTGGAGCAATTAATTCTCCTGAGTGGGGGTCTAAGTTCAAGGGGTGGTGTGAATCACTGGTTCTCACTCTTTCGTGATGGACCAACTCGTCCCTGTGAAGTGAGGAGGGATGTGGGAATTTTGGTCGTGGTGTCGACCTGTAAATTGGAGGCGGTGGCAGAATCGGCATGGGTATGGGTACGAGAGGAGACCTGTTGTTTGAGTCTATAATTCCTCTTGTCATGCCTGAAGGAAAGGAAACTGGCAACAGTGGAACAAAGGGCAAGTTTCCAAAGTTCGGCTTCACGATTTGCGGCACTGGAGTCCTGCGGCTGATGTCAGGACGGTGAGGGTAAGCTGACACCAACGCCTTCCCTGAGTTACCGTGCGTATTTTTGTTGATCTCTTTCGTTGCTCCTTCGCTTGCAAAATCACCATTCGGCCATGACGTGTCGTCGCTGATATAAGTGGACGTCTCTCTCGTATCTTTGTCGGGCCGGGCAAGAAGTCCTTCCCTTACAGGAGCCGGGTTGTCTAATACTTCTTGACTTTGGTTGGTGTCATCAGACTTTTCTTCGTTTTTCAAATTTTCATTTGCTTGTGATGCAACTTCAGCTTCTGGTGTTGTTGTTACCCTTGTTCTTCTGCTAGGTCTGGTTGGGTATCTCGCCCTCACTGGGTCATGCGAATCATCGTAGGAAGGGTAGTCGGACGAGGCTTCGTTCGTTTCCAGAACGCTTCCTATTTCTTTACGTTTCTTCCTCGAAAATATGTTAGTTTCGTTGTGAGGATTGTGTTGCAATTTTTTAAATACGGGATGTAAGGCTTTCACTGGTGACTCTGTTGACGTGGAGTGGTCTTGGTAGTGTAGGTCATACTTCTCATTTACTTCAATAGGCTTCATGGTCCCGACGTCGCCATCTACTTCTTCGCGATGCTTCCATCTGTCAAAGAATATTATAGTAAAAATGTATTTGTGATGTATTCAAAAAGTCGAAAAATATTTGCGAGGTGTCGTTATTTCGTTTTATTTAATAACTTTCTAATTAATAGTTCTCTGATGTTCATCAATACTTCTACTAAGATTGAAACTTGTCTTCCTTAATGGATCATAATATTATGGCACCTATTATCGACTCACGCGATGTCGCGGGACTTCACTAGATGTTATGCTGCTCTGTAAGGCGTATTGCAAAACTGACAATTTAACATTGTGCATTTCTACATAATAAGGCATGTTTCAACAAACGTAGATTACACACAGACTTGTTATGTGACATTTCTTCGCCCAAAGTAACTGAAAATTTTTGTGTCATCTAGGATATTTCATTTTATCAAGTGTAGTGATATATTTAATTTAAATTTTAACTGATTGATGCAATAGATGGGTGAACGTAGAGGCTTCCGCGATAGTTTGGGTGGTTTGCAAATGTTCATCATGTTTCGTGTTGCGCTGGCGCTGCTTAGCTTCGGTGACCAATAACTTAGGGTGTCCGATTTGACATCTGATCTCGGTGTCAGCTGTGTTGCTTCCCTGGCTCAATTGTTCGTGCGTGCGTTATGACGCAAAGAAGACTATATTTGAACTGCTTTTACCACTTTCCATCAGAATTGACGAGTTGCTATTTTATGCACTGTTAATAGTTCTTACCTTTCTGTTTTTTCTTCATGTACCGTTGAGTTTCTGCTTAATTGCTCGTTTTTCTGTAAAATTGAACATGAGGTTAGTAAAGTTACGTTTTTACAAATTATTAGCATTTGTGTACAATACGAGAGTTGCTAAGGTATTTGGTTTTCATGGAGTTACACCTGGTGGGCTAAGAAATGTTTCAAGAGCAAAATGTTTGTCTAGGCGAATCTGCCTGTGTCACACTTTGTATTGCGTCAGTATTTATGTTTCTTTAAATTAAGGCTAATTTGCCTTAATATGTTCATCTATGATTGGTATTTATATAACACACTTCAATTGGCACAAAAGTTGAGCCTATTAATTTTTCGGTAACCTGTTGGTAAACTTATTTACTGTACCTGTAAATACAGGTGGTAACTTCTGGCTCAGTCACGATATGCTCAGGCAGACTTTCGACTAACAAAGTACTTTTATTAATTCCAACACGTTTTACCATTGAGTTTTCAATGCCTTACAACTACTGACGCGTGAGGAATGTGAGGTTTAAGCTTCCTTTTCCGAGAGAAGCACTCCATGGTTATGTGAAAATAAGTGCATAAGCCGGGAGTTGAACCCTTACTTGGCAACTGTGAGACTATCACATAAACCAGTACGCCCTGGAGCTCTCACTAAACTGTAGATTGCAGGTCCCATAGTTGTGGTGCGGGGTTCAAGATCTCGCAAAATAACGCTGTCATCATCTCATTTTGAAACAATGTTTCTTTAATCTGCTGCCTTATTCACACCCATAGGAAAAGTGCCATGTTTCTCAGCATGCAGAACTTCACTAGTATTGGGAAAGTTTCCTCTACTAAAAGGATTTTACTCTGCTGTTTTTTGAGATTTTATCCCTTGTAATTTCCCAGATTTTTTATAAATTTACTCCCTTAAAGTACGAGAAATTAATAGTTTATCAAACTCGACCAATTAATACTTTTAAATTGCCACTCTACGAATGAATGTTATTCTAAATCTACGTATGAATCGTAACTCGAAACTCCACTTTTTCATAATTACTGATTCTCCAGAGCCTCTCGGCTGATACATTTAGCACATCAGTTTTACCGTTTGTTCTTTGATGCGCTGTTGTCGCCTCGCCCTCAATCTGAGGCGCCTTTGCAGGATATTTTTCCGCATCTCCTCCGTGAGGCGCTTGCGATGTCGCCTCCTGCTCCGCCGGACCTCAGATCCGGATTCCCGGAAGTCTTTCTTCTCCGCCTCACGAGTTTCGGAAGGAGAACTGTTTTCACTGGAAATTTTGCGGTTCTTCAAGTAATTACGTTCGGTGGCTTGGACTGTTTCTCGATGCCTAGTTCTAGAGGAATGTGTACCACTCGATGAAAAGTTTCCTTCGTTTGCCGATGTACCTCTGTCGGATGGGCTAAAGATCTTCTCAGATTCAGTATTGTTTTTTAAGGCGTCATCGGCGTTACGGTTCCTATGTTTTTGGGAATTATTCGCAATGTGATCATTAACTGAAGCTAAGTCAGTTAATATCGACGTATTATCTTCACTTGAGTTAGGGTGTCTTAACGGGTCGTTCTCGAATGTCGGTTTGTTTTTCAGGGAATTTTTTTGCTCATTTATCGTCGTAAGGATTGCTTCTTCCTTTGTTTGAAAACTTGAAAAATTTTGCTGCAGGTTCTCAACGTTTACGAGAGGACGTTCGTTGACGGGTATTGCTGGATGTATTTCATATAAGCTATCTTTGATCCCAGAGTCTAGTACGTCGTGCTGCTTCACCACGTTTACTTCTGCGGATTTTGATGAATTTATTTGATTTTTTCGGTTCGCTTTTAGAAAATCTAGCTCTTTTTCATTTACATTTGAGACTGCGTTGTCAGGTTCTGGTGTGATGTGAGAACTTACGGGTTTTAAATCGTATTTAGACAAAATGTTCTGCAAATTTTCTTCGCTTGCATTTGTATTTTTAGACATTGGTTGAACGTTATGCAACTTCCTCCGGGGCTTTAATCTTCGGGTTCTATTTCTCACTCTAAATTTTTTTCTTTCTGACGCATTTCCTACGTAAGTTGAACTTTCCTGTTGCAGACCTTCATCCGAACTGTGCTCCAACAGATTATCTTCATATATACCAGTTGTGCTCCGTACCGCATTTTCTGCTGAACCATCCACTTCTGCAGGCCTGCTCTCTCTATCGCTGATGGCATCTTCTTTCTGTTCATAGTCCAAAATGGCTGGTTTATGACTTTCGAGTTGGAAGCGGGTTTCTTGCGTAGGTTTTCCTTGGTCTCGCAGGAGTCGGTGTGACCTTGCAGCGCTGGCGACCAGCTCGTACACCACCTCTGGGTCGTAGCTGGCCGAGCTCCTGCCGTCCTGCAGCGCTGCTGGCAGTGCTGGTGCATTTGAGGCCCAACTGCTGGTTACCTGGTGAAATAGAAACCAAATTAATGGATGAAGAGAACCTGAATCCTAAATTACGCAGTCATGAAACTCGAAAACAGGTTGCAAATTCAACTGAAACTCAACAAATGTATATAAACGGGTGTGTGAATTTGAAGCTGCTTGAATTTTTAAATCTAAATTGCTGTTGTAGATTAGTGACTTTATTTAAACCTCGTTGCTCTATTTGTGAACTATGCTTAACAATTTTGAATCTTGGGCCACACATTTGCAGTTGTAAAAAAAGTTAAAATCCATTGAGAAAATAAAACAGCGCGGCCAAATTATAACTGGAGCCATAGAACTCCGTTATAATCATGAATGTACGCACAATGTGACAGTTTTTAAATAATGAAAACATGTGTGGTAATGAATGTTGTCGAGCTGAAAGAATATCTCTTGTATATATATGTATAAATGTATGGGTGGATGGATGCATGTGTGTATGTATGTATATGTGTATGTGCGTGAGTTCAGTTGCTGCAAAATTTAGTGCTGTGAAACTGTTTTTGAAGTTTTTTATGTAAAATTTATTATCTCGAGGTTATCGAAATGCGACTCAACGCCTTGTGTTGAAAAATGTGTGATTTAATCAGTCTACCTCTCGGAGGCACAGAATAGGCCATAGGCAATAGGGTTAGGTTAGTTAGGTCTGTCGATTTTTAGGCTATAAAAACTGGCGTTCCCCCAGAGGACACTGTATTTCTATTTTTCGCGCCCACTTAGTTCATTTCCATTTTCATGCCTTCTTCTCTGATTTTTTAACTTTTCTTCCTCTTCCTTCTTAACTTGCTGTTTCTATGCGCTGGGAATCTTGTGGGGGAACACACTTGTGCATACGAGTAGATTGCCCGTTTTTAAAGTCTATAGTACATGGTCTCTTCTTTTCGCTCTCTTTAGGTCACATTTCGTGTGGGTAGGAAGCTTTAAACTAACTAGTGATGTAATCTTTAGCAGTCCCTGTAAAAAGAAAAATTTTGGCCAAAAAGTACGAAATGAGGGTTCGTAAACAGTCTATATCCAAAAATTTGATTGTCTTTAAAATATGAATTAAATGTAATTACTCGAGTGAGTCTTCTAAAGCAAAGGCCAAAAGAATGCAGTGTATACAATAGGATGAAAGAAATTTACATTATAATACAACGTTAACGTAAGTATACGGAGAAAGAACTTCACTTTTGACGACTGCCTCGCGACTGGCACTCCTGTCGGAGGACATCAGGTCGCCGCGTTGCCACGCATTGCTCAAAACGTTAATGAACTCCAAGAAGCGGTGCTTTTTTGAAGCGCAAATGTGAATATTACATGATGCCGTCGTTATAATTTGAAATTCCTATGAAGGCGGTGCAGTTATCGTCACGCTTTTCAGTTGTGTTATGTCACATATGATGCAATATGATTTGCTTAGACATAATGATAGTTTTCTATTTCATTAATGTAAATCGGTTTCAATGCATAGTACATACACCTTTGTTATCTTCATGAAAGGAGAACATTTAATCAACAGACATAGAAAAAACATTACCTTGTTTACCTTTGCCTAACCTATTTCATCCTTACTCTGGTTGTGAGATGGAAGAGTCGTGTCTACAAGCTATTTTACGAGGGCATCCCAAAGCGACAGACGTGACGCTATGGTGTTGAGCTTCTATACTGATACAGACAGCTGGTACTGAAGTAGTCTTGAGTGCTGGAAGTCGCGACGGCTTTTTGATTTTCGTCACTCGGGGACTCTGAGTACGTCAATCGCTGCTGCTGGGGTGTCGCTGTGACGCGCAAGGTCGGAACGCCTTGTTCATCGGAGGGCTGATAGAGTCAGGCGTGTGTACACTTGCAGGGAGCAGTGTTGCTTACGATAAACCCACATTCTTTACATTTTACGCTGCATTTTGTGTTTTGATATCGTATTTTGTCGTTTGCGACACACTGTTCAGTTGTTGCTTTTTCACTAGTTCCGATAAATTTTCTTATGAAGTTCTCGTTAGTCATATGAATATTTATTTATCAAACATGTAACCTTGACCCATAGTGGGCGCCTTCAATTAGATCGCCCTTAACGATGTGGCTCAATGGAGTCCACCCGCGGAACGGGTTAAAGACATAAGTAACGGTATTAATATTCTTGATATTATTTCAATTCACTTATCATTTCTTACAATGATCTGAATATGAAGTCAAGCCAAAGTATTCGATTAGATCTGGATTATCCATTATTCGTTACTGGGCCGTCCATTTTACTTCAATTCTTTAGATAAGAGTTGGTACCCGCCAGACGTACCATGAAGCAACGGTATTAGTAGCATGAAACATCGTACCACCAATGACATCAATAACGGTGTCGGTTCAAGATGTAGTGTCGGCTCTTCATCCTCCCTGTAACATTGGACTTGGAGCGATGTAGACTGAACAACTTAGGCTTCATGCCACTCGGGTTGAGGGCTCCACAACGTGCACCAACTTGCCTGTGCTGCTCAGGCTTGAAGTGCGTCAGGTCATGGCTGTCTTGCTAGCTGAGAGTGAACACGTTGAGGCACGACGTATTTTATGTACAAATACCGTGATCGAATGCTATACATTAAATTTTGCGTTAATTTGTAGTGGTCAGCTGTACACCAATTTTTTTTAACTCTCCCAGGCAATACAGTGTGTGAAAATTACCCGGAGTTTTGCGTGTAAAGCCGGCAGTGATTTCCATCCACGACATGTGTATCTCATTTAATTTTTTGGTTTAATGTTAAATAAATTCTTATTTAGTGGAATAAGAATATTTAGTCAACAGAATTTAGGATTCATCATCTGTTCTGTTACAGTGAAACAAATAAAGCAACGCTTCTGTGCAAACACTTTTGTCGTTGATGCTATTTATAGTTTGATTATGAAGAACTTTGAAAAAGCATGCTAGAGTAATCTTAATTTCTGTATAATTGTGAGAAGAAATCGTCTCTAGAGAACAAACAATGCACTACGAGTCTATATGTTCATTTTGATCTTTAGTGTGAAGTGCCCATCCCGATTGTATTCAGCTACGGTGCTCGTTCGTTGATTGCACATTTCGTCGATTCGTTGCAATAGCTATGCCTTATTAACTGGTTACGACTGACGAATACAACCCACGGCTGTAGAATTTCGATAACCGTATGCCAATCGCACCAACATTTCACCGGCCAGCAAACATCTTAAACTAAGAAGCAACAACACTCGCAGACGAAGGAACATCACACTCCAACAGAGGAACATGACACACGGACTCTTCATATTCCTCCGAGTTTCTTGAAAAGCAGCAACACGGAAATGCTGGAGGATTGAGCGCCGTGTCGCCACGCTGTTGCAGGACACGAGGAAGTGCGGGGATGTGCTGCAGCACGCACTGCTTGCGTGTTCAGATGATGCTCCGGTTGTTGCTGTGATGCGCTTCTTATGTGTTTCTTATGTTTTTGTATCCGCATGCAACGCTTCGCGAGCGTCGCCCTCACTCTTACTGCGCCGAGGGCACTCGGTTGATTTCTTTCTGCGGGAAACGTCGTTTCGTCGAAAAATTTTCTCAATGGATGGATAGAGATGCGTCAGAAATTAAGTTGTACGAATATTTTCCAGGTTTCCGTTCCTTATGCCTCGAAGAGATTCACTCAATGGAAATCTATCTCGGTTTGCTGTAGAGACTGTCACCTTTCGAAGTGGCTGTTTTGAGCTCCTCTCACCTGCTCGCCGGTAGCGGCTGTTCAGTATGCATTGACGATAGGCAGCTTGCATTGACAACTGTCACCGCACATTGGCGACTACTACTGTAAAATCGAAGTGTTCAGACATTTATATTTCCATAAATTTTGCAATTGTCTTCGGGTACTCGTAATACTCAAGTTGCCTCCAGCGTCACGTGAAGTGTTGTGTTGTCCAAGCGACCGTAGGTTGGTCAATTGTCGTCCGTCGGTGCTGCCCAAATGTCGAGTTTGTAACGTTGTGTGCTACCTTCCATTGAGTGGACTTTTTTTTTGTGAGACGTTTGTAACATGGTAGCTCTATTTTTATATTTATTTCTTACGCACAACGCAGAACTGACTGTTATCGTGTAAACTTGTTTGCAACGTGCTGGCTTCGCTTATCAGTTTATGTTCACTTAAATTTGTGTTGTTCTCTCCTTATATTTTGTACAAGAGATCAAAATGAAAATTAACGGGAAAAGTCTTCGGGACTCTACATTTATTGCCTCGAAATGCTCTCTCTACTGCACATGAAACTCTTCTATCGCAAGCGCAGAGGTAAACTCCTATATAGTCTAAAACCGTTTTCTCACAATGTATCTTCATTTCGTACCTGTCTTCCCTTTTGTTTCACCCTGAATAACACATGGGTGCCATTGGGCCACATCTAGGACCCGAGTAGCGCACACCCACTAAGGACAGCCCCGATCTCGGCTGGCCTCCTTGTACGGCTGGGCTTTGTGCCGTGCTGCTGGTCTTGGTCTCCTGCTCTAGAGAGGTCACGATCTCGTGCTAAGGTAGTGCTATTCCCGGGCACCTGTGCGTAAAACTCTCCTCTGTTATAGGTCAGTGCTTTGGGGTCGTCGTTATGTCAGTGCTCTGGAACGATGCTGGCTGGATAAGGGGTACTTGGACTGTTGTGACCGTGTTTTGGGTCGGCATTACTAGGCGGACTTGGTGAAGTGTGGGTTGCCTTGTGCCTTTAGTTCTGGAACTTGACCTAGTCACATTTTATTGAAATCTCTACGTTATGCTGGGCAGAAGACGAGTGCTATTTTTTCTTATTGATATTGGAGTCCTAGATTTATACGGGATACACTGCCTTGGGTAAGGGTAATAATTTCATTTCGTCAAGTTTTATTGATATGAAATATTGAGAGCCCTTGTTTCACCACTCCTTGTGTTGTTGACAAAACGCAAGCACACTGACACCAATGCCTCCAACTGTTCTTCAAAAATATTACCGAACAGAGGAAAAATACTTTTATTTTCATTGTATCGTAAAATCTGAGATGATGTTAATTATAAATAATCTATGTGTTGGAGTTAGCCTTTCGAAGAAACAAGTCAATTACATAACCTACCATAGATATTAATTTCAAATTGAAAATTAAATTACGAAGCTGTTTGTTAAAACAATGCTGATTTATTGCTCGAAGATTTATCTTTAAAATTGCGCAACAACTAAGTTGGAGGTTTTTAGAATGAGAACAGGATAAAATTACACTGCAATCTTTTAAGGAAATGGGTCTGTCACTCTGCATGAGGGCGAATGACGAAGAGAAATGGAGTTGCACTAGGAAGGTGCACGACGTGGCAGATCACACCAGGGCAGCTTTCGCACCCACCGCCAATGCTGTGACTATCAGTTAATTAGTGTCGATTAAATAACTTAGTTGGGTCCGAACCTGAGCTTGTTTGAAAATGTCCCCTGACTCAATGAAGTATATTGCAAGCGTATTTTGATTAAACGTATATTTCCATTAAGAAATTTATCTTTGCCAGTCTTTGTGAATGATTATAAGCTCCTCGGTCAAAAAAATAGTCACTTGCAGGTAATATTATGTAGGATTTCCACAAGCACGACGGCGTTGAGTGGCAATACGGTGGCAATACTGCACAGCATTGAGTCTATAAGTCGGCAATTCTGCACGGTATTCAGTCTATAAGTGTCCTTATGTACACCTAATCGATTCTAAACCACACTTGCATCAAGTGATCTCGTAGTGCGGCCACACTACGTGGATGACCTTCTCGATGTCTAACGTGCCGTTCTAGGCGGTCCCAAAAATTTTATACCCGGTTCTTGTCCAGGGACTTAGCTGACCAATCAAATGCCTGACATCCTGATTGAATGTCATGCCATCCATTAATGACAGCTTAACCCAATGCACCCAGCATTTTCATCTTCGAAAGGAACTTGAAAACGTTATTCTGGAGTTCGAATGACCGTAGGTGTTGAAGTCTGGGGAGCTCATAATTTCCCTTCATAGGTCCACAGCTCAACACCATGGGATGATCAAATCACCACAGGTCAACACCATGGAACAGTGAGGCTAAATGCCTGTTCGTAAACGGTCCAACTCGGTGTGTGTTGCTCGAGCTTCCCGAGGGTAGGCAATCCATAGCAGACAGCGATCGATCATTTTTCTTTAGCGGTTTTCGCCGCGAAAATTTTCTCTTGTAATTTCAATTCTTATAAACATGTGTTCCTATAACATGACTCTACAAAACATACGCACGTGTGTTAGCGAGCGCCTGTTGAATTCAAAACTCGTTAGGACAGTCTCTAGATTGTAAAGGTACTATTTGAAGAAAAACGCTGTATATTTAGTTCCCTGGCAATATAAATTTGATTCAAAAAATGTTAGTATCGTTTCATGCGATGCTAGTTGTACATTTGAAGCTGTTTGTACACGAATTGCAAAGTCCACTCAATCCGGAGATAAATTGGGCTTTGAGAGGTTTTGTAAATCGCATTGATGTTATGGGAGATAGTTACATATTTTTTCATGTTGCAAAATCAATTTAGTGGGAAGAAAACTGACCAATTCGAATGTCTACTGTAACTCAACCTAAATCTTCTTAGGGTGAGAAGAACAGGATTCTCCGTCAGCGGATCTTGAAGACCTAGAACTCTGAAACGTGGAGCTCTAAGCGGCAGGGTTCCTACACAAATCAGCGCTCGTTAGTGGCTACTCACTGCAAAATCAGTTGCACATTTGGAAAGAATGTTTTGTTGAGTTAAGCTGTGTAGTTATGCTAGTCCTGTCTTCAATTTTTTTAACTTTTCCCTTCTCAAGGGGTACCTGTGTCTTCCGTCTAACTTCCTGTACGATCGATTCTGATGCTTCGTCTGTGGAATTCATATTTCCGTTGCATTGAGATACCCCCTGGGACTGTTGGAATACACTGAGCTGATGCGTTGGTAAAACTGCTGCTGAAATTTTGTCAGGTGGTATACTCGTCTCGCAGAAAGGCTACCGTCCTGATCAAGAAGAGCACTGCATGTAGGGGTATCTTGTTTATGAGGTAAGTTTACCATTAAAAGCTTTTGTTATTTGAACCTGACGTTATAAGTTCTTAAGTGGACATAATTTTTTATATAACTTTTAAAAAAAATCAAAGAGTTCACCAACCTCCTTGCTGCATGGGCTTCATACTCCGTAACTAAATTACACAATTGTTCAAAGTCAGACCTCGTCTGCACGCCTTGAAAGCTTTGCCACTGGCGTCTGCTTTGTAAGAAAGAGCTCATCACTTTTTCTGCGCTTGTCGTAACGCTTCCTTTTTCTTGCTGTCGTTCTCTTACATGCATGAATGATAATTCTGGTGCAGCGACAAAGACCGCTGTGCCCGACAAAGATTTTGAATGCACTTGTGTTGCAGCAAAATATTCTTCATGATACGTAAGATGTGATGTAATTTTTTATCATTTGTCGCTTACATAAAAACTTTCACTGGTAGAAGAATGAGAAAACTGAATGTTTCAGGGATTACAACTTGAGTAATGCTGATTCGAACTTAATAAAATTGTGCGTAATCCAATTTGCCTTTAATGATGCATAACATTTGCTATAAAAGTTATTTTCGACCAATAACTATAGCTAATTTCCTAAATGCAAAAATTTCTCCAATACGCCAACACCTGACGACCCCTGATGTCCGTGAACGGAACATGAAAACTTTTAACTTGTAGATGATTGAAACGAGTGATTCGCATATAGTAGTCCACCACCTCACCTTGCCGGTCTCCCAAGCTACGATAAGGACTGCACCACCGGTGACCCTGTTGGGTAACTGCTGAAGCTCTCAGGAATGCTGTCTAGCACATGCTTTCTGTCAGCTGTTCCAGTGGCTGGTGTCCTTCATCCCTCTTTAACTTATTATCGTTAGCGTGGGTCATCAGAGGAATGATAAAGCAGCTCTAATGTCTCGTAAAGTGCGCTCTAAATGCTGTCATGCACTTAGAAATTTTTGTGCGCAAAAAATCGAAATACTATCAGGTGTTGGTTTCACCCCGGAGTGAAATTCATTTGGTATTGTTCGGACGTGCATGTGTACCCATCGGCAGATTTGGTGTTTACTCGTGTGTGTTTTTGTTGTCTCAAGCCGTGCGTGTATTTAGTAAGATTCTAAATAGGTATGGAATTTAGCTCGTTTTTTCTAGCGATGTTACCTGCACGTACTAATGCACGAGTCATAGTTGTACTTTTTATCGCTTGCAAATAAGACGTGTTCCTGTGGGGAAAAAAGGCTCATTACGCAAGAGGAATCTTTAGTTCTCGTCCTGCGATTTCACAATATGATTCAGGTCACTTTGCTGTCAGTTAGATTAATTCCGTCGACCAAAATTCCCAAGTATTACATAGTGAGTTAAACAGGAATGCATTTTTGAAATGATTTGTTTTTTAGCGTGTCGTTAAAAAACTCATATTTCATTAGCCAACCGAAACTCTCGGTGTAATAACCGTTCATTTCAAAAGCGTCTTGTCGAGCGCTCTGTTTATTTACGTACATGCTTTAATGAATGCTTTTCTACAGGTATATTTAGCTTTCTGGCATTTGGTATTAGAGCGCAGATACTATAGAGTAGTGTTTTACTCATATTCATTTTGTTGTGTGCCCACTTGTTTGATGGATATTTCGTT